>VWYK01076657.1:179614-267386 GCA_013399775.1 Semnornis frantzii
GGGGGGGGGGCACATGCCTTTAGGGGCTGTGCACATCTCAGCCTGACTTTTCCAACAGGCTCTGGCCACACAAGCTTAACATGCATCTAAGCCCCACTCCCAGCTGCAGCCTGACAACATGTCCAGCATCCAAACCTGCCTCCAGATCAAGCTGGAGAATGTCCTGGGTCAAATGGTGGAAAGGCTTAAGGTACAGGCCTTCTTCTTCTGTTTCCAGATCACCTGTGTCAGACAGCTGAGACAGCCAGCTTGCCCCTTTTCAGGCACTGGGGTTTTTTTTATACGAAATGTGAATGTCTCCATGGGTACAATACCCTACAAGCCACAGCAGTGCTGTACAAACATTAGCAAAGCAAGGCCTAAGTGTCCCACAATCCCTCCACAGGAAGTGGAGGCTCATTTTTCTTGGCCCTGGCAGGAGCTGGCTGCTCACTTAGACCTCCTTTTCCAGTGAGAAGCCTCTGGAAATGTGCTGCCACTTTTTGCTGGCAGCATTTTCCTGGAATCTCCCTTCCTGGCCTCTCTAATAGTTAGGGTGTCTTCAGACATGACCCACGTGATGGGTTTGGTATGCAGTTCCCAAGGCCAGGAAGGTCACTCACCTCAGTTATTTAGCAAACACAACACGAATTATTAACATTAATACAAATAACACCCACATCTGGGGGAGGAGAAAGAACACTCTCTTTAACTTGCCACTGGACAGACTGGAGCATCCATGTACTCTGCAGAGCGTGGGGCTGACCAGCACCAAGGGTCTCCGCACAAATGACAGAGACCGTGTCTCACACCGGGCCCATAAACGAGGGGTCTATGTAAAGGCATTTTGTGAAAGCCAGTTCTACTTCCACTGCAGCCCCACTCGTGTCACTTCCACAATCACTGCAAAAGGAGAAGGAAAAAAAAAAAAAAAAAACAAACAAACAACACCAAAAAAACCTACAAAGCAAACAAAAAAACAGCCAATCAAAACCAGACTCAGCTGGCTGTGAGGAAGCTGCAGTAGTCAGACAGCAAGAGAGCACTGCAACTTGTTGGCCCAGCACGTCCCTTCCTGTGTGCTGCTTTCACCTTGTCCTGTGAGGACACACTTATCTGAGGACATAAGAGGCACTAGCAATACTTGTGACAAAAAAATACGAATATGCACAGATTCAAGCTTCTTCACCTTTGCAGATGTTCATATGCCCACTCTAGGGTCACCAGGCTCTTCCTTTGGAAGGAAAGGAGACAAATGTAGGACATTCTTCCACGGTACACGGATGATGTGAAAACCCCATCTACTCGGTTTTGTACTGACAAACTTTCCTGTGGGTGGAGATACATCTGGGGCCTGGTTTCTATAGGCTGGACTGAAGGCACAGAGCTTGTGAATGGGCTTTGTCATCAGGTAAAGCTACCAAAGAAAAGCATTCCAACCTTTGAAACAATCACACTGCCTCTATAATGTGCAGACTCCCTCTTGTCTAGAAAGAGATGGCTCAAGTTGCTTGAGTTGGGCAGATTCACAAGCTGATAATCATCTCTAGAGAAGCAAGAGCTATTGTCAGAGCCTGTGAGACACACCCCAACTTCAAGCCCTTTTCTTTCTAATTCTCGAAATGTTGCTGTAATTCTTACTACAAGAACACTGAGCAGATACACTCTCTTTGTGGGTTTGTGCCCACTAGGACCAGGAAGAGACTCCTGGATTCCACCCTGCTAAGAAAAAGCATCTTGAAGCATAAGAGGCCTCACTTGGTCAGCAAAAAAAAAAAAAAAAAAAAAAAAGCAAGCTGCACTTTGCTGTGGTACTGCTGGGAGCCAAGGATGAAGAATACATCCGCTCCCCAGAGACAGCATGGGAGCTAAATCGAGAAAACAGCTGTGCAGAGGAACAGTTATTTCTCGCTGGGTGCCTCTCCAAGACGTGTGTCAGTGTGGCTGCCAATGTAAAGGAGCACACGCCTGAGGCACACGTGCCTGGTACAAACTGCACTGTGCCATACAGAGCTCTCTGAGCATGGACGGGCATCTGCTGCCTAAGAACCCCAAATGTACCACAAACCTCAATTAATAACCTACAGTGAAGTAATTTTCTAGAGGGTCAAAGCCTCTCCAGGGAATGCCGTCTGGCTGCTCCAGCAGGACTTTAGTGACATGTGCCAGGTCATCCTCTCTCTCCGCCTCAGAAACCTGCTCTAACCCAAGCCCAGTGGTGGAGCATGCAACACAGACCCAGATACCACGAGAAAAACCTCCATTCCAGCTGTGATGCACGAGGAAACCCAAGAAGAAAGTGGTGGTGAGCCCAGATACCTTTGCAGGCTGACAAGAGACGAAAGGGTGGCTCCAGCTCAAGATGCTACCATGCTCTCAATAGTTCTGACATGAATTTCACTCGTTTTAATGCAAAGTGATTAGTCTTAGAAGGAAGCAAGTAAGAGTTGGCTCAGAATGGACATGGGTAACTTAAGATGGCAAGATCAGTACAGGAAGTAAACTCATGGCTGCAGAATTAGGCACACTGGCACTCCCCTTGGCATCCTGAACGTGACAAGCCATCTGTCAGCAAGTCCTGAGAGGAAACTGGACAAACAGTCAAGAATGTGGTAAATGTTTCAAGTTACTGCCCTGATACTTGGGCTCATGAGTAACAGGGACACTCTGCTCTCTCATCTGCTAGCCAAGCAAGATTGAGAAACAAAGAACAAGATGTGTCTCATGCTGGCCATTGCTTTTAAATTCTCCTTACTCAGCAGAAATGACAGTATTCTCTGCTTTAATGGTTTCTGAGGCTGTGATGCTTCTTGCTTGTCTCTTCTTGGCAAATAATCCTCTGTAGCAGTAACAAATGATCTCTCAATAGTCTCACATCAGTGTATCAGAAAGGAAGCCACTCATTTATTGTAATCAGCACACTGCTTCAGAAAGAACCTTGACTTGATCTGTGTAAAAAGTTGTGGGTTTTTTTTTTAAGTGAGGAGTCTATTCCTGCTCAGAAAGGCCTTCACTCTCCCACTTTAGAGCACCTTTTTCCTTTAGTTCCTCAAATAAAGACACCATTTTGCTCACCGTTGAATTCAGTAGCCTGTAGACCTGCAGCAGCAATTAAGAGAAGATAGTTCCAGTGCCAGCACATGTAGAAATGATCACGAGGACGCTGGCAGTGAGATGGTTTCTCACTGACATGAATGCATGGGCACACACACAAACATGGCTGCCTGCTAACAGTGTTTAGTAATAGCTTTTCCAGCTATGACGTGTGTTTAACATTTCCTGAGATACAATTCATGCTGCGGATCCCTTGGGACCCCATGGGCATGCTGAAGACATCCTGCAGGTGGCTACGCCGTGGCTGGATTTGTGTTCTCGGAAGCCGGGATGAAACAAAGGACCTCTCACCTTGTATTTCACACTTCCCTCGCTCCAGAATTACAGACCTAGGTTTGTCAGTTTTCCAACAAAAGGCTTACCTCTCCATCTAAGCTTCAGTGTAAGTTACAAGCAAAGAACAGAAACATGAAACAAGACAAGCTCTGGTCATACTCACTTCAATGTAAAGCTTTTCCTGGTATGTTCCAAACAAAACAGTGTCCACCTGCTCCCAAGGAGGTTCTGCTCTATCTGTAGTGGCAGCCTCCATGAGCTGTGCTCCCTCTTTCACCTCCTGCAATGAAGTTGAAGATTTCAGCTTTTTCTCTTCTTTTAACTTTCTGCTGCTTGGACATTCCTGATGAGGGACGGGGGAAAAAAAATTATGTAGGTCACGACATCTTTCAGGTTGTCACCAAGATGAACCTTACAGAAGCAGCAGGCTCTTTCACTTGCCTGAAAGTCAGCTCAAACTCAGGATACATAACCAAAACAGATCACGTGGTCTTGGGCATTTAGGTTTCAGCAGGCATCCCAACACATACCTCTTTTTCTTTCCCTGCTGTCTTCATTGTTCTTTTTCTGCCTTCTTTATTCTTACCACCAAATGACCTTGTCTCTTCTTTCCTAGTGTCTACTCTCTCTTCCTTTCCTCCTTTCATAGGATGCTTTACTTCCACTACAAAAGAAAAGATTTTGGTTACCCAAAAGCTTACACATCCAGAGAGACAAGCCTACTGCACTCACACAGTGGAAGTGTATGACTTTTGCAACTTGTTTTCCTATTTTTCTTAATCTGTGCTCTACTGGACTGAAAAACAATACCTTGAGGAGTACTTTAAGGAATGAACAGGTCTCAGGAGTGTATCAGAACAAGCATGTCAGACAGCTAATAGTGGGGTGGGCTTTTCTTGGTTAGTTTGTGTGAAAAGCACAGCTAACATCTAGCCAAATTAAAAGGCTTATTTGCGTGGTGGGGTTTTGATTACACCAAACCACAGATAACAATTAGCATCACACAATCTGCATTTTTTTACTGATGCATTTTCTTATAAAAGCTTTGAGGGCGGACTGCTGAAATAATAATTTCAGTAGAAATTCAGCTGCATTTTCAACAGTCCACAGAAACCAGTTGCTGTGCTGTAACTACTATTCACCTGCTTCCTCTGGAACAATGTCTACATAGGTGTCCTTCTTAGGAAAGCCAAGCAGGGATTTCAGCTTCAGAGAGCAACTCACCAGACCATCAATTGCTTCACGCCACAGCTGGCCACTGAGGAAAGTATCAGAATCAGAAGGGAGACAAGTACAGCAACTGCCATCTTGTTTTACCCTGTGCCTTACAGTTAAACCAATAAATCAGGACCCACCACCTAAAAATCTGTGCATGTTTTGAGCCATCTGGGGTCTCAATGGTTTGCAAACCAATGGGATCATATTGACACAAAAATATTACTGTGAAGCATGATACACTGGTAAGTCGGCACCAGCCTGTTCTGTGTTTACCAAGGGGAACCTGCACTTCTCTCATTTAGAAGGCAGCTAGAAGCTGTTGATATCTTTGCAGCCAGAAAGCTCGGGAGGACACAGAAAAATTACCCAAATATTTCATAAATACAGCCTAGAATAATCTTGCTAGAAACAATCTTTACTCCCCAAAATTACATGAATTTAATGTTCTAAATTTGTCGCAAAAAAAAAAAAAAAAAGGGTATTTGAGTGCTAGACAACTGGTACCATTCATCTACAAAACAAGGGAGCATAAAGAAGAATGCCAGATCTCACACAACTATCCACACTCTCAATCACATGCTTGCAACAGAGCTTGCTGAGACTGTTGATCACACAAGACATTTACAAACTTTATCATGCAAAGGTAACACACCAGGTTTGGTACAAAAGCTCTGCCTGAGTTGGTCTCTGTTCGACACACAGCTCCAGTGATGCCTCACTGAGCTGCAACAGCGCTGCTTCTCGAAGCTCTTCCTTGGAGATTGACTTTATAGCCTGATGCGAGAGAAAACACAGGGTCTGTTAAGTAAGTGCTGCTTCTCAGTCTCCATTCCCAATCCATGGACCCTGAGCTCAGTGGAGAACACCACAGCTCTCTTCCTGGACACCAGTCTGAAACCAGGTTGCACCCAGATGTGGCCTCATATACAGGTGAGATGTGGCCAAGGTACACATGGTCCAAGATCTGGGGATGAGTCCCAGACCCTCCAGTTAAGATTCACAGCAAGCCCCTGTGCAACGCCACTACTCAAGAACAGGGATCCTAGTGAGCTAGAAAGCTTCAAAGTAAAGATGAGTTAAAAAAGCAGCAGAGAGGTTTCCAAGAGAGCACTACAGAAAAACTTCTGACAAAATTCAAACCACTCTTGCTTTACTTTAGGGAAGTCTGTGCTCTTATCCTCAGCCTGTCACGAGTGCCCCCTTAGTGCTCTGATGAATAGGAAGGACTATCCATGGACAGGAGCCTTGGGGAAGCTACAGAAGACTTGTTAGTATTAGCCTGACCCCTGCAATCAGTTCTGGGATGAGAGAAAGCTAATGGCGGAAAGTGCTTAAAATGTCCTGTTACATTGTATGGTTTTCTTTTCTTCTTCACACAACAGCCCTCAACATCTCTCTTGGGAATCTCTTTACAAGAGCACTGAGGGTGTGGTCAGGCAGCTGAAATGCTTTCCTGTGACACGCATCATAAATCACCTCTAACTTCCAGCACACTGCAGAGCTTTTGGGTGCACCCACACTGCGGGAGACTAGGCTACTTGTAGGGAAATGAAAGCTTCAGCTTCTCACAGCACTAGTGGGAACAGGAGTGACCACCTGCTTGAAGTCCTCCAAGGAGAGGTTCCACTCTGTGGGGCTTCTTTCTTCCTCCTCTGCATTCATAATTTGACTTGGAGCCTCCCCATGTGTATTCTTCCAGCCTGGGATCTTTGTGGTGCTGGTCTGAGCAGGGAGAACCTGTGAAGGACTCTCCTGGTACTGCATGTCCTCCACATTTCTCTTCTGGTCCAAGGACACTTTCTCCTCAAAGGCTGGATGAAAAGTCATGTGCTGCCTCCACAGCTCATGCAGCTGCTTTACCACTCGACGCTGATAATGCAACTGCGATAAAGACAGAAAGTGTGGCATGAGCTGAGCCCTTTCTCTGCAGGCCTCATCAGCAGAGCCAGCCTCTGGAAATACAGAATGCACCAGACCCGTGGGTCTTCCCTCCCAGCTATTTCCCTTATGTCACCCATCAAATAGTAAACATTACCATGGGATTCTTCTGGTGGAACAATTCTTCTTCTGTTGCACAGGCACCTACAGGAGATGGGGTGTGCTCTGGGGTCTGAATCTGGACTAGAAGTTCCCCCAGACTCTCTCCTACCATAGCAGCACCTGCTTGAGCAGCCAGGTCACTCTGAGACACCACAAGGAAAACAATATGTGTGAGTCTCTGTTCCACGTATGGACACACAAACTAGCTCACACCCACGTCAGTAACCATATGGATACATTATAGAGGGTTATGAGAATAACTGCAAGCTAAGCACAGCCACATTTACAACACTTCTCAGACGGAGCCTACAAATCCTCACCCAGACTGCACTTCTCAAACTGTAGTGTCATTGGCAGTTTATACCTTAACTGTTACCACAGTACACAATGCATAACACCATCTCCACTAAGCAATTACTGACATTCATTGCTGACAGAAAATCCATTCTTTAAAAGACCAGTATGAACAGTTTAAGGAGACACAATTGTGTCTTTACTAACAACACTACAATGGACTGCAGGGTTCTTGGCTTCTATTTAGCAAACCTGCTCAGGTATGTACAGATGTTCTGCAAATACATAATCACCTCCCAGCCCTAACTGCACAGCAATAAAAGCACCTTATCCTCCACTCCCACCCTGACCCTCTATTTGCACAGTAAGTTCAAAGCTCATGGTTATCCAGTTATGTGCTTGGTTACCTCCAGTTTCTCTCTGAGGTAAGCCAATTTATCTTCACACACAGCAATTCCCCAAAGGGTCACCTGCAGCAGAGCTCCTCCTAGTAACAGAGGATGTGTCCTAAATCCCCAGGAGTCGCTGAAAATGCCTGCTCTTTCTGACTTGAAAAGAAAACAAAACTTCCTGGTTTCTCCAGGCAAAATCACACCTGAAACACGATAGAAACTCCATCAGTCTGCAAGAAGCCGCTTGGTTCACTTGACCCTTTTCCAACCTCATCCTGAATGTCTTTATTTCTGCATGACTCTCCCCACAACTTACCTGGTTATCACACTACATCTGTCTATTTTTCTCCTTCCAATTTACCCCCAGTCACCCTGTTACTAAACTGGTGTTATTTGCACTGCACACTCTTTTCACAGCAAGCTCAGTACTCTCTCTAGCAGGTTATGTCCAGTTCGCAACCAAAAAAATTATTCACTTCTCAATATTCCACCTATTTATACAGAAGGATTCTCCTTCCCTTTAAGTACCACCATTTGCCTCACAAGGCTCTCTGGGTGCAAGTCAGCTCTAATACCCAGGGTGGCTTCCTAAGGAATCACCCAGGCGTGCCCTGCCCTTAGTCAAGCTCTGGGTCTCAGGTAACTCCTGAAGACATGTTTTCTGGTCTGGGAACAAAGATCTCAGATCAACAGCTCTCATACCTGGTCTGGTATCAAAGTAGAAATGCATCCTCTTCCCCTTGGTTTCTCTGGAGGGAATCTGCTGGGGAAGCCATACCCAGTTATAGCAGATGGCAGCTGTGCCATCATTGCTCACCGTCATAGAGCTTTCAGCTTTCTCACCAGCCAAAGCCTCAAAGGTGAGCCGGGCAGCAATGCCCATTTCATCCTACAAGGAAGAGGAAAAAGATGAAGATGATTTCTACTCTCTGTCAGGATTTATCTTGCCTGAAAGTCATTATCAGAAGTAAAGGGTTAAGCCTTGGTAGGACTTGTAAAGCAGGTCCAATGAAGTGGTGGTTATACAGAGAGCACCTGGAAATCTGAGACTTGCAACCCCTTGTCTTTCTGCATCTTTCTGGAGTAAATGTAGGAGTACTCCATTATGCTCGGAACAAATACCCCCTTTTTTTGCCTGGGAGTGACACTCATTGTAGAGCTGTGATTTGGGAACTCAAGCAGACTTAGCTTTCCTAAACAGAAAGAAGCACCGAATTACCTTGCAAGAAGTGGCACAGCTGATCCAACAAGCAGGCTGGCCACAGAAATCTAAAGATGGACCCAGTGCTGCTTCTGGAACCACACAACAGGAGTCACTGCACAAGAAAACAAGAACGTTTTAGGGGAGTCCACTTTCAGAGAGGAGGGAACCAGGGGTGATTTACACAACCCTGTAAGAAATAACTCCAATTACTGCTTTCCCACATAGTTATCTCCTTAGAGGCAGACCCTGCAGATGTGGTAAACTCCAGCTAGCTACTTGTCACCATCAAGGAGAACAGGGCACCCAGAATATGAACAAATGATACTTGCCTCAGACACCTGAGGGTACATGACTTAAGGAGAAGAGGCCCTCAAGTTGAGCCCATTACAGATGGACAGGACAGAGGGAAAATTAATCATGGAAGGCTGCAAAAAGAAAACCAGATGGAGGTAATTTAGAGCTGAATCCCCACCCTGCCTAATGCATGCTCTGGAGCCACAGAGAGGAAAGACTGGAGGTAGTGCCTCAGAAAAGAAAACAACTTTTTCTGATTCCTGCTCCTTAGACACAAAGGAACTGCTCGATTCCTAAACCTGGTGGTTACAATGTCAATAGAATATGCCTTTTGTTGTCCTCCAGTGGAGACTCCTGTCCATTCTGGAAAAGAACAGACTGGTGGTGCATAACCAAAATTCTTTATTTCTGCCATGAAGTAAAACTTACAGGATCTCAGACTCTTCGGAAGTAGTGGAACCTGGAAAAGGTTCTGCTGAGCTGGATGTGCAAGTCTGTCCTTTACTGATCACGTCCAGTCCATCTAGATCCTGGACATACAGAAAATGTATCAAATCACAATTTCTCTTTTTACATATAAATGAAGGTAAAATACCAGAGAAATGCAGCAATTGAATCCAGTAAAGCAAAGTTCAGGTATCTTGCTCCTATGATGCTTCCTAGATGTACGCAACGTTTAAAAGACAGAGGAAGAAACTGATTCTGGGCCTCCCAAGAAACCTAGATGATTGCAATCCCCACAACGAAAGCTGCATGGATGTGAAAAGCCTCTTTCACACATGCTTCTCAGACTCAGAGCCAGGTCTCAGAAAGAAAAAGGTGCAAGTTTGTTCAGTCATTAACAGGAGCAACTGTTCCAGATGCCTGTCTTCCACATGGGTAAAGATGTCTTCCCTCTGTCCTCAGGCACTAGATCAACATCCTACACCAGTATTTGGTGGGCTTGTTTATTGCCTAGGTCTTGGCCGCTGCATGCTGCTGGTTTGGGCCCTATGCCTAGGCTCCTAGAGCACACTTAAGAGAGGCAAGACAACTCTTTCATGGGTGTGGACCTTTGGAAACCTGGGAACTTCCAAGACAAGTACTGTGGGGCTACATTTTAGATTCCTAATGCTTTTTTGAAATCTAGTTCTTGGCAATTTTCTGTCCCTCTACAGCACCTGACAAGAAACGAGAGACACAAAGAGTGTTCTTGCTGGTCTGGTCTTACCAGCTGATAAAAATCTCGCTCCTCTAGTACAGACTTCAGCTCCTGTTGTTGGTGTTTCAGGAAAAGACCCTTATCTTGGGTTAGATGGAAAGGGATCCTTTTTGGAGGCTTTAGACCTGTGAAAATACCCAAACAAGAGCTCACTGTCTGTGTACTCACATGCCTATTCATTTCACTCCCTGCCGAACTTTGGTCTTGCAGTGTTTTAAAGAGAAGATCCAACAGATGACTGACCTCAGTCCCATGCAAGATAGTGGAACGGATCATCTTGAGTGCACTCACAGGGCCCCTACAGGATGGCCAGGGAATCAGACCCAGCCAGCACAGACTTAGGAGGGGCAGGTCCTGCTTGATCAACCTGATCTCTTTTTATGATCAGGTAACTGCCTGGTGGACGTTGGTCAGGCTGTGGATGTAGTCTGCCTGGAATTCAGCAAGGCCTTTGGCACTGTCTGCCACAGCAAACTCCTGGCCAAGCTGGCAGCCCCACAGAGGGGCACTCTGTACTGGGTTAAGAACTAGCTGGATGGCAAGGCCCAGAGAGTGCTGGTGAATGGTGCCACATGCAGCTGATGGCCAGTCACTAGTGGTGTGCCCCAGGGATCAGTGCTGGGCACAGTCCTATTTAATGTCTTCACTGATGATCTGGATGAGAGGATTGAGTCCTCCATCAGTAAGACTGCAGACGACACCAAGTTGGGAGAATGTGTGGATCTGTTAGAGGGCAGGAGGGCTCTGCAGAGGGACCTGGACAGGCTGGATAGGTGGGCACAGTCCAATGCCAGGAGTTTCAACAAGTCCAGATGTCAGGTTCTGCACTTTGGCCACAACCCCATGCAGTGCTACAGGCTGGGGACGGAGCGGCTGGAGAGCAGCTAGGCAGAAAGGGACTGGGGGTACTGGTTAACAGCAGCTGAACATAAGCCAGCAGTGTGCCCAGGTGGCCAAGGAGGCCAGCGGCGTCCTGGCCTGTATCAGGAACAGTGTGGTCAGTAAGACCAGGGCAGTCCTTCTGCCCCTAGACTCAGCACTGGTCAGGCCACACTCTGAGTAGTGTCCAGTTCTGGGCTCCTCAATTTAAGACATATGTTGAGGTGCTTGAATATGTCCAGAGAAGGGCACCAAGGCTGGTGAGGGGCCTGGAGCACAGCCCTCTGAGAGGCTGAAGGAGCTGGGGATGTGCAGCCTGGAGAAGAGGAGGCTCAGGGCAGACCTCATTGCTCTCTACAGCTACCCAAAAGAAAGTTGTAGCCAGTTGGGGTTGGTCTCTTCTTGTTCAGTGACTGCTTGCCTGGAAGAGGGCAGAGTCTCAAGCTGTGCCACGGCAGGTTCAGGCTGGACAGACATTAGGAAGATGTTATTCACAGAAAGAGTGACTAGCATTGGAATGGGCTGCCCAGGTAGGTGGAGGAGTCACCATCCCTGAAGGTGTTTAAAAGCAGGCTGGATGAGGCACTTAGTGCCATGGTTTAGTTAATTAGAAAGGTTAGGTGATAGGTTAGACTGGATGATCTCAGAGGTCTTTTCCAACCTGGTTAAGTCTGTGATTCTGTGAAGTAGCTATGCTGTCAGAAGGGACAAGGATAATGTGAGCCTCCATGCTCACAGGAGTCATTGTGCCTTTCTGCTGCTCCCTCCACACTTGTAACCCATTTCTGTGGCCTCGGCTTTCTGCCACCTTCCCTTACCTACTTGCTCGCAGTCAGCATGGAGCTCCCACAGGCAAGCGAGGGGCCCTGCGCAGCTGCGCTCGTTCCAAGGCAGTGCCATGGTCAGGCCACCGAGCTCATCATCGATGCACTCAGGCTGGCTCCAGGATGCGCCGCCGCTTCGGAAGCCCTGAGGTGGAAGACAAGGCTCCTGATGACGATGCCTGCTGTTTTCACAGGCTCTTAAACTAAAGAAGTCTAACTTTGCTCATACGAGCATTTTGAAGGTCTGCAAATGATCAGTTTCTGCAGACAAAATTTCTATCGGGCTGTTGTCAAAGACAAAAGAACTTTCTTCTAGCTAGTGCTGCATGAAAGTTCAGAGAAATTAAAAGAATGCCTCACACAAATACTACCATAAACGTAAAAACACTGTTTAACATAGAGTACTCCCATAATCCTTCCAACTTTGCCATTGAAAAAGGGATATGGCTATCACTACAATTCAAGCCTGAAGGTATCACACCTTTCTGTCCCTGAAGAACAGTTCTGGCACATCTCCATGCCATTTCCCAGTGCATGGCAGTCTTTGGTGCTAATCAAGATATGGCACTTGCCCACATACAGTAGCTCATTTGCAAGGAGCCAACACACACCTCTGCAGTCAGCATGGTTCTTGATTCTCAGTCACTGGACACTCTGCTTGCACACTAGAGCACTTAGAGTGGCTCTGACAAACACCTAATGATAGGCCTTCAGAGACACCACTCCTATCACCAGTCTTTAGCTCTTTCACAAGAACAGAGCAGACAGGATGCAGAGGACCTGAGGCTCTCACCTTTCCAGGAAGCGGGGCAGGGAGACGGCAGTCAAGGAGGTCATGTTCTTCCTGGGTTTGCCTGTAATCCTCAGAGTCACTCAGCAGCAGCTCATTCTCTGGCCTCTGAACTTCTATAAAGAAGGTCAAATCATTGGTGCTGCACTGCTTCTGAGCACACCCTTTACCACTACTGTTGTTCACATATAACACCCTTACTCTGTTCCCCACCAAATCAGGTGTCCTCCCAGCCAGAACTACCAGCTCATTTCGCCACAGCATCCACAGCCACAAGCACTATCAGTGTGAGGTGCTCCAAGAACATGGAAGTAGACTGTAATGGTAATGGGATTAAACCTATCTGGCTGTTGTGGTGCCAAACTCCTTCATCCAAAGAGAATTTCACAGAACAAGGCTTCCATTTTTCTCACCTCCTAGGTATTTCCCCAGCATCTTCCTGATTGCCGCATTACTGTGCCAGTTCTGGAGTGCTTTGTGTTCTGCTAGTGGAATCTGATGAACCTTTATATTCTTCTCTCCTTCATGTTCCTCTTTTAAAGCAGTAACATCTGGATGAGAGCCCTCAAAAAAATCTGTTGTCTGAAGAGAAAGAAAACATTAAAGTAACCTCTCCATACACACTAAGAATAGGAGAGGAAAGGAGAAAAGAATTCTTCAGATTGACCGTACCTTTATCTTATCACACTGACAGCAACAAAAATACGGCACTAGGAACACTCAGAAACAATGGAAGGATTGGTCAGAGTAACTAGACTTGACAAATGGCACTGCTGCAACACCAGCTCTTCCCTTGCAAAACCTGACAGCATCAGCACAAGTAGCTATGGAAGAGGAAGCCTCTGTGACTCTCCCCTCCATGACCTCATCCCGCACACAGGACTTCAAAACCTGCTGGTGCAGTTTCTCTAAGGCAAACCCTTCTCACAGACAAGAGTATGATGAGGCTGGGAAAACTACACCTCGGGCCTGGCCTGTTCCTGTAGGCACTACACTCCACCTCTAGAGGAGTGTTGCACAGCGGTATTTTTATAATTTTACAAACCAACCTGAGTATTTCCTCTGGCCAAGGCCTCCCTCTTGAACTCCTGAATACTTCCCAAAATGTGATGGGGCAGAATCTCTTCACAGCCATCATCAAACAGTCCTGGTCCTACAGCACGCACATGAAAAACTTCAACAATCCCAGAGCCATGTTACTAAAGCTAGGCTTAACAAAACCAAATTCCGAAGGCAGAATGTGAAGTTTCGCTCTACCAGAAAAAGTCAGTGGCTCTCTGGGTTCCCTTGGGAAAGCAGGATACTCCACGCTCCTTGTCTCTTTAGGTTGACATTTTCGAACAAGGCATTTCCTCCTAACTGGAATTCTCTCAGCATCATGGGGAAGGTGTGGAGCATGGAGCTTCAGAAAATAAACAGTCACATTGCAATTAGGTACATAATGACTCACCTTCATTCCATTCAATCCTTCAAGGATACACTGAGCTCCTATCAGTACAGGCTGTTCCTCCCCCAAGAGGCACATTACACAGCCACAGAGATATGACCTTAATTACACTCCTGCTCTTCTGAACTCTGCTTTATAACCAGTACTGGAAAAAGAGTTTTACATCAATTTCCAATAGTTTTCTGCTGTGTCACTTGGTGTTAAAGGCTTCCAATCAGTGTGACCTGAGTTTTGGAAGGGACATCGTAACAGCTACCAAGTAACTTACCAACTTCACTAGGCTAGAAAGTTGGAAACGCAGTTTTGAAAAAGCAGTTATCTCACCCTTCCATTTGGAAAGATTGTGTAAGGATCAATAATCGCTTATTATAGCAGCTGGGTGATACGACAAGTCATGAAAATCAGGACAGACAAAATGGAGTAAGAACTGAACTCCAAGAGGTTTTGGTTTAAGTAAATGCAGGGCACCCTCTGTTAAACATACAGAATGAATGTCGGGTAAGGTAGTTGTTTCTTACTTTCTCCAGGTCCTCCACTTTAATTGCAAGTGCCTGGATATCATCTCCTTGCAGCACACCTGAAATGGGCTCAGGCTCTTCTGCAATTCTTGGGGATGGTTCATGTACCCTTTCCTCCTTGTCTGAAAAAGAGATGAAGAGACCTCTTCCTCAGTCTCCTAAGGGAACCCTATCCTCCTCTTTCAGCCTGGTTAATTTCCAACTAATTATGTTCTGAGGAGGTTTTTTTTCAAGGTTGCACATCATCAATGAAACCTCTCATCTAATTGGAAAATCAAACTCTGCAGACTCACCAAAGTGAGCCACCAAGGCTCAATCACCTCACACATACCTAGGTGAGAGACAAGAGACAAATACAGTGTGTGCTTCCGGAAGGGAGAGCCAATTCCTGCTAAGTTTAATACTCCAGTTGCAAGAGCAAGCAAACAGCTTCACCAAGCACAACTCGGCAAGCCACTGCCTTTTCAGAAGCTCCTAACAGCAACCCCCTATACAGCCGGGCACAGCAGCGCTGCCGCCACGAGCCGCAGCAGCCCTCCCTGGAGTTTGATTCTCCCCTTAACTCGCAAGCTCCTCCAGCTAAGAGCTGCTCCTCAGCATACGTGGAGATCAAAGAAAACGTTAAAACAATAAAAGGAGAGGTGGGGCCCGGGGAAGGGGCCGCTCACGGGCCCCAGCAAGCACCCGAAAGCCACCTGGGCAAGGCCCTGGCCGCGCCACGGGCACAGATCTGGTCCGCGGCCGGCCTGCAGCCACCGCTGGGCCGTGCCCGGAGGAATACTGTACCCCAGCTGCCGCACTGCCCTTCGGCCGTACCCGCGGGGGCGCCGGGCCGGGCCGGACTGCAACCGCACGACCTCATCCCGCTGGCAGCACCACCGCTCCACGAGCGGGTGCCAGGGCAACGCCGCGCACACAGCCGGAAGGGCGCAGCGCTTCTTCCGGAGAGCGAGGCAGCGGCGGCGCCCCCTCCGCGCATGCCCAGCTGCGCTCCGCGGGAGGCCCAGGCCCTCTGCGCGCGCACTGCGGCGGCACCGAGGAAGACTTAGAACACCCCCCCACAGGCAGCATGCGGCTCTCATCTTTTAAAGTGCCAGCAGGGATGAGCAGACTCCGCCCGCAGTGCTGGGGCCAGCTCTGGAACGCTCAGCACAGGAGAGCGGGGCCAGAGTGGGCTACAGCGACGGTGAAGAGGACTGAATCCCCCTGCTGTGAGGCCAGGCGGAGGGAGGTGGAGATGTTCAGCCTCTTCAGAGAAGTCAGTCAGGAGCTTGCTGCAGCCTATCAATACTTAAAGGGTCAGTAAGAAAGCTGGAGCTAGTTTTAGCAGGGCCTGTTGTGACAGGACAAGGGCTGGTGGATTTAAATACGAGAAACTTAGATCTAGGGAAGAAATTGTTTATGCCGAGGGTGCCAAGACCCTGACCCAGGTTTCACAGAGAAGTGGCAGGTGCCCCATGCCTGGAAGCATTCCAGGTAAGGTTGGCTGGGGCTCAGAGCAACCTGCTCGAGGTGATGATGTCTCTGCTCCCCGCAGGACTGCTGGGCAGATGACCTTCAGAAGCCCTTCCAAAACAAACCATTGTATGACTCTACGACTTTATTCTCCACTGCTCCTGTTTACAGCTCCCCAACCTGCCCAAGCCTGCCGCAGCCTGCAGCATCACCACCAGGCCTGTTGCCCCGCATCAGGCTCCTCCATCGGGCCCCGCTGCCGCAGCAGGCACAGCTCCTGACGTGCGGTGCCCCGGCGTGGCCAGCAGGGCCCAGCAGCGCTGCAGCTGACAGAGCAGGTCAGGCAGCAGGGAATCCAGCAGGGCCAGCCCCTCCCACGTGCAACGCAGGCCTCTGTGGAAGCAGAGGCAGCTGAGCCCTGGCTCTAGAAGGCGTCCAACCCCCCAGGCACCCTTCCCCCCACCACTCCCAGGGCTCACTCGCTGTCCAGGACCAGCCAGACCTCCTGCGGCAGTGCCTTCGCTTCCCCTGGTGCCCCAAACACAGCCTCCAGGCTGAGGTGTAGAGAGACATGCTGCCAGTGCTGTACGCCCAGGGCACAAAGAGGGTTGTTAGTGACAGGTGGTTAGCTGCAGGTTAAAACCGAGTTCACCCACACCACGAGGTGGACTCCTCACCTTGTGGGTGATGCCCTCATCTGTGTGCAGTCCCAACATGAGCACCTCCTCCAGCCTGTAACACACAGAGTCATTAAGAACCTTTGAGTCCAATGGTAAACTCAGTACTGACAAGTCCACCACAGAACCATGTCCCTCAGCACCCAATCTACACATCTTCTAAATCCCTCCAGAACTAGGGACTCCACTGCTTCCTTGGAAAGCCTGTTCCAGGCCTTCAGAACCATTTTGGAGGATTTTTTTCTGGCGTCCAAACTTAAACCTTCCAGGGCTCAGCCTGAGGCTGGTTCCTCTTCTGTCATACCTAGGAGACTGACCTTCACCTCACTCCGGCCTCCTTACAAGGAGTTGTAGAGAACAATGAGGTCTCCCCTCACCCTCCTTTTTTCCAGACTAAACAACCCCAGCTCCCTCAGCCACTCTGCCCAAGACTTATGCTCTGCATCCTTTGTTGCCCTTCTCTCGGCCTATTACATCACTTCAATGCTCTGCTTTGTAGCAAGAGACCCAAAACTGAACACAGAGAGCTGCAGGGCAGCATGGAATGTATTGGGCATGGGAGGGGACCCCCATACTCACTGCTTCAGTGGACTCAGCACCACCCACCTCCTGCATCCAGGCATCAGGCTCCAGTGTCTGAACATGGGCCTCCTGGCAGCAGCTGCCCTCACCCTGTGGCACAAACTGCCCATGTGCTCCTGCAGTGGTGCATGGAGAAGATAAAAATGGAGTTCAGGGAGCACATGTAGCACCACCCTCACCAGCCCCTGCCATCCTGACTTACCTGGCCCCACACCAATATACTGCTCAGCCCGCCAGTACGAGAGGTTGTGGGTGCTGAGTGCGCCCTGTGGGAGAGTGTTGCACGAGGTGAGATGGAGGAGCTGAGTCTGCTGTGGAGGTAGTATGGTGGGGGGAGGGACATGCTATGGGGGGCACCCCACCTTCCTTGCAAAATTGGAGACCTCATAGTGTCGGAAGCCAGCAGCCACCAACACCGCATAGGCTGTCTGGTACATGTCAGCCAGGAGGTCCTGGTAGGGTGCAGGTAGGACACCACTCCAGACCTGTGCTGCCAGCAATGTGCTTCGCTCCAGTGTCAGCTGGTACAGGGAGATATGGTCATCACAGAGACCTAGTGCTGCCTCCAGTCCCTGGGCCCAGACCTTGCAGCTCTGCCCGGGCAGCCCAAAGATGAGGTTGAGGGAAGTTCAGCCAGGGACGAGCCCCCACGCCACCTCCACTGTGCTCCCAGCCCGGAAGCCTCAGCTCAGTGTCATTCAGTGACTGTGGAGGGAGCATGATGGTAGTGAGCGGCACGGGGGGGACTGCTGGAGACAGGATGGGAGACAGGCCCCTTTCACCTGAATGCCGATGGAGAGGCGGTTGACGCCAGCCAACCTGAAGTCAGCAAGGCGCTGTGTGCCAGCAGAGCTGGGGTTGGCCTCCAGTGTGACCTCAGTGCCAGCAGGGAGGTGGGCAGCCCCCATGACTGCCTCCAGCACTGCTCCAATGGTGCAGGGGCTAGCCAGGCTCGGGGGGCCCCCGCCGAAGAAAACAAAACTGACACTGTAAGGCAGAGGGTAGGGAGGCTGCAGATAGGTGAAGTGCCCCGCATGCCCTCCGAAAGACACGTGCATACACCTGAACCCCACAATGAACCCACCTCTGCACCTGGCTGAGGCGGAGAAAGGTGTGCGCCTCTTGCGCCAGGCAGGTGCCCATGGCCGTCTCATCCACCGCTGGCACCACGTATTTGTTGAAGTTGCAGTAGGAGCAGCGCTTGCGGCGGCAGGGCCACTGTGGGCACAGGGCACCGTGGGAAATGGCTCCCTCACCTTGAGAAGAGGAACAGCCACAGCCCTGTGAGCCCCAGCAACCTTCACCTTCCTTAGAGGCATAAAACACGTGCCCCATAGGTGCCACCCTTCAAGTGCACAGCTCGGGTTGCCCCTCAGCACCCTTCACAGATGCATGGCAGCCCCTCCTGTCCTCACGTGTGCATCACACGCACAAAGCCTGGATACCCCACTGTGCACCCCCTGTGCAAGCCCTCGGGTTCTGCACGTACCTACACATTTGCCAGCCCCGGCCCTCCATGTGTGCCCCCCTCCTCCCCTCGTGTGCCACGCTCGGGTCCCCGCTCACGTGCACGTAGAGCGCAGCTGTGGCGGGGGCGACCGCTTCCGTGACGGGCACCAGGGTCGGTTCTGAAGCAGGATNCAGCCCTCCACGGGGGCGCCCTCCGCGATTGACGACCTTTGCTTCCCGCGGGGCCGTGCGGGGAATGCCCGCGAGGGATGGCGGAGTCGGTGTCCTTAAAGGCACACGATCCCGAAGAGACTTGGTGCCCCCCGGGCACCTGACCCCACGTCTGCCGCCTGTCCGCTGCTGTAAGAGCGTTTGCGCCAGGGAGCCCTGCGGTGTTTCCGCGCAGAGTTGTGCAAACCCAGCGCAGAGGGCCCCAAATGATGGCTTCCTCCGGGCTTGGTCGTTGGCATTTCTCACTTCTCCACGGCTATAACCAGCACAGAGGTCGTGGCTGCAGGTTCCTGTTCGCAGGCCAGGAAGGGGCAGTTCGGAGTCACCCACCCTGACATAAGTCTCCCTTCGGGGGAATAGCCCCCAGCTGCTCGGAGTAAGAGCAGGACCCAGGAAAGGGCTGGGCAGAGACCCTGGAGCCTGCCTAAAGCCTGGCCATGCTGCCAGCCACGAGGGGGGCTGACAGACAGGACATGTCAAGAAGTATTCTGTCCAGTGAAGGCTGGGTGTAGCACAGGGAAAGGTACCCGGGACAGGAGCAAACTCTGCATAGCAGGCAGTGGGTGATGGGGACCTGTACTCCCCTGTGCCAGCTGTAAACCGTGCTCCCTCAGCAGTGTTTTTCCAACCTAAATGATTCTATGATGCAGTTGTTGGGGCTTGTCTATTTGGTCTGCTTCCCTGGGTAGACCCCAGAGTCCAGCTGGGAGATTGAAGATCGAGACCTTGCCAGTGTTTCTCCTCTCTCCCTGTTGCACCATTTCCCCCTACCCACTGGAGGAAGCCCCGTCATGGAGATGGAGGCTCAGCTGCCAGCAGTGCTGGGGAAGGAAGCAGGAGGGAGGTTTGCCAGAGTCGGGAGCAACGTTATCTCTTTCCTAGCTGGGGTGGGACACTTCTGCCGGCAAGGAAGAGCAGCTCAGCTCTTCACTTTCTCAGAATAGCATTTCATGATAGGGAGGTACCAAATAACTCCTGTAAAAATGCTGTCCCAGGTATGCCTACCTTCACGCTACTGCTGGGACAGGAGCTTTGCAAAATCCTTCCTGTCTGTCTTGTCCAAAACAACAAAATAAACAATGCCAAGTCTACATTGGAGAAGTTTCTTTGAGGGTCAGAAAGCCCAGGGAAGATGTGGGAACGGGGCAAGTTTTTCCAGTTAGCTTTAAGGAACTCCTCATGCAAATTCTCACTCTTTAAAGCCCCTGCCTATAATTTCAAGTTCATCAGCTGTGTTATATGACCTAGGAGGCTAAACAACAATCAAGTAGAGAAGGCATTCACCTACCTTGGAAGGCAGGCTGGACTTTTGAAGTTAGGACTTAAAAATACCTGTAAAAATAATCTGTTCAAATCCACAGAAATGGCTGCAGCTAAATTGCTCAAAGAGACCAAAGATTTAAAAACCTTCATAAAATCTTTCAGTAACCAGATCATCCCTTCCTCACAACATAGCATTTCTGACGGCAAAGAAATGAACCTGACTGGGAAAAGAAGGTCCCTTGCTAACAAAAGTGCCATCGGCCTGATGCTGGGGAAAGAAGGCAGCGAAGAAGGAGGTTTGAATGGGGAAAAAAAAAAAAAAAAAAATAGGTAAGAAGCTGACTCCCCCACCCCTGCGGGCTTGAACGGGTAACGGCAAATTGCACCCAGCATATACATGTGGCTGGACAACGCTGGCTAGAAGGATCTGGAGGAAGGGTGAGGAGAAAGTGTGCAGTTCCCGCTTTGGGACCACCAGACTGCATCCTGCTGGCAGGATCTGCCTCTGCCGTAGACAGCCGCCACTCGTGGGAACACGCTGAGCAGTTCGGCTCTTCCCTGTGCTGCTAAGGCAGTGTCACTGCACAAGATTTGCCTCGTGGAAGCAGTGTCTGAGACACTTTGGCATGTTTACTCGCATTGGACTCTTTGCCGCATGGATCCATGACTAGATTATGATTTGCAGTTCCAGACACTGCCACGGAGGAGCCAAGAGACTACCTTCAAATTCTGCTCCACTGCCGTGAGTAGATCAGACTNCGGGCTTGAACGGGTAACGGCAAATTGCACCCAGCATATACATGTGGCTGGACAACGCTGGCTAGAAGGATCTGGAGGAAGGGTGAGGAGAAAGTGTGCAGTTCCCGCTTTGGGACCACCAGACTGCATCCTGCTGGCAGGATCTGCCTCTGCCGTAGACAGCCGCCACTCGTGGGAACACGCTGAGCAGTTCGGCTCTTCCCTGTGCTGCTAAGGCAGTGTCACTGCACAAGATTTGCCTCGTGGAAGCAGTGTCTGAGACACTTTGGCATGTTTACTCGCATTGGACTCTTTGCCGCATGGATCCATGACTAGATTATGATTTGCAGTTCCAGACACTGCCACGGAGGAGCCAAGAGACTACCTTCAAATTCTGCTCCACTGCCGTGAGTAGATCAGACTTTTCCCTAGGGCTCTGGGCTGCCTCTTATTTGTCAGTGGGGTAAAGCTATTTTGTGGCTATTTTGCCTTTTCCATTTTTCTGATTTTCCTAAATTATTAAAACTGCCCATAAGCATCCTCGTGGAGATTTCCTCACCAAATTAGAACATGTAAATAAAAATAAGTAGTTTATGTATAGTTTGGGGGCGGGGGCTTTTCAGAAAATAAAAATATTTTTATAATTCCTGCCTTGTTAACTGCCCCAACTAATTCACAAGTGAAAAGGAGACAGCTTTGCATCTGAAGTGGGGCTGATTTATCCCAGTTTTTGTTCTGTCTTCCTGAGCTCAGGGCTGAAGATGCTTCTCCATCTGCTCCCTCAACTTGTATTTCTGAATCTGGAATAAAGTACAGAGAGGAGTAGGAAGAGAGACTTAGAGGAGCAGGAACAGGAGGCCAGGGCTCCTGCCCTACACCTTTCCCAGACCCTCACTTACCTTGCCTGAGACAGTGAGTGGGTACTGATCCACAAACACAATGTACCGTGGGATTTTGAAGTGGGAGATCTGTGAAGAGAAAGCCAGCGGCTACGCAACCTGCTGGGAACAGCATGGTCAGCCCAGCTGGTACTACCCAAACTGGGACTGCCAGGACAGGATCCTCAGTTGCTCTAAATCCTTGGTCTTTCATTTCATACAGCTGCTGGCTGTACTCATCTGTCAGGGAACTGAGGACTGGGAAACTCACCTTGCCCTTGCAGAAAGCTTTGATCTCCTCCTGGGTGCAGTCCTGTCCAGCTCTCACTCGGATGCAGGCGCAGATCTCCTCTCCCATCCGCAAATCCTTCACACCAACCACCTGGGTGGGACAGGTGAGTGACGTGACATCTGGTGACACCCCTCTCCTCCCCCGAGGTATGTGTGCAGGCCCTGACCTATATCATGGGATGCTGGAGTCATGGCATGGGGCTGTGTAAAGGCAGTTTGGAACTGCTTGACCATCCCGCTGGTGCTTTCTACATGACAGTGGGCCCTCTTGGAAGGCCTTTCTCATCATATGGCAGAGGAAAGGTGGCAGAGCAGGCTGTGTGTCCAGACACCACCACCTTCCTTTGGTTTTGTGAAATCAGTCACTGGAGTGAGGGATGAGTCAGACTAGGCAGGCAGGAGCTCATCATGGCTGCAACACAAACCTATTTATCCCTCTGCATGCCTCTACTTCCCTCCAAAATAGTGCCACAGGTTTAATGACCAATGAGGAAACTTAGGAGGCTGCTGCAAGTGCTTTGGGGTCTCCAGGTAGAATGCCAGAGAGGGATACAATTGATAAAAGATTCTTTGAAACCCTTATAATTGCAGATCTTAGTTGCCCACTGCCTATGACACCTGAAGATGGGCTTCCCAAACCTGCCTGCTCACAGTATTTTCCAAGAGTGCCACTGTCAGCCCCTGTCTTGAACCAGTATCTTAAAATCCTAGACACACACCAACTCTTGAGTCCAGAGCAGTGACATAAAGCCCTAGAAACTACATAAACAGGTCTGGTTTGCAACCCATCTGCACTGGGAATGTTCCAGGGAGAGATGCTATCCTGGCACAGGCACAACACTGACTAAATAACTTGTTTGTTTACAGGGAAATTTATCTGGCACTAAAGCTGGAAGAGAACTATCCCAGCAGATTGGGAGCAGCTGCTCAGTGATGTAAACCACTGCTGTCCTGCAGAGGGCTGACATAAAATCTCACTACTCATCTCCAGGGACTCGAAGGAATCTTTTTGAATTTAGAGTGTAGTAATTAATTATAAATAAAAAGTGTCCTTCAAGACTGCTTTCCAAGGAAGAATTTCAGAGGGGCCTAAGAAAGCAGACAGGCAGTTTAAAAAATGGAGAACGAGGCTCCACTTTGCAGAGTTGAAGCTGGTACATGAGAGGATTTCCCCGATCACTGTGTCCCATGGCAGAAACTCTGCTTGCCCCTTCCATGCCATGAGCCTCTCCCTCCTGCTTGCCAACCAGTATTACACAGAAGTTGATGCTGAAAACAGAAGACGACAACCAGGTCCCAAGCAGCAGT
This sequence comes from Semnornis frantzii, assembly GCA_013399775.1. NCBI lineage: Eukaryota > Metazoa > Chordata > Aves > Piciformes > Ramphastidae > Semnornis > Semnornis frantzii. The sequence goes on from VWYK01076657.1 coordinate 202,957, forward strand.
CCCAGCAGCTTTGTGTACAGGTTTCCCGCCACAGCAGCCATTGCTACTCACTCGCTCCACCTCCCTTCTGCTCACCTGCACCTCCTCAACCTTGGGATGAGTGTGGAGAAACTGCTCAAGTTCTGCTGGGTAGATATTCTCTCCTCCCCGAATAATCATGTCTTTGCAGCGGCCTATAATTTTGCAGTAGCCGTGCTCATCCAGGCTTGCAAGGTCCCTGCAATGATGCCACACTCCAAATCATGTCCTAGCTGGTTGGAAGAATGGCTGATGCTTCCACCCAGCCTGGGCAGGAGGCCAGGTCAGGGTATCCAGAGGGTAGTGGCCAAGATGCCACCTGAACACATGGAAAAGGTCAGAGAGCTTGAAGAGTTCCTGCTACAGCCAGACATTGCCTTTGGCAGCACGCACACAAATATCAGGACTCGGGGACAGGCAATTCCTTCCCCTGTGGTCTACCCTAACAACCCCTCCATCTCACCAGTAGAGAAGTGACTATCCCTATCTCCAGGGACACTTGACATCAAAGGCCCAGTGCTAAAAGCTGTTCTGAAGTTTCCTGGACAGATCAAAGGGCTGTGTGTTCCCTACTTTGGGAATCCCAGCCGAAGTACTCCTGCACACTCTGCTCCTTCCCCAGTGTCACCCTGCAGGACAGACTGTGAGGAGCAGGGCTGTTTTAAGACTCACCCAGTCTTGTACCATCCCTCAGGAGTGACCACTTCATTTGTCTTGGCAGGGTCATTCCAGTAGCCCAACATGACACAGTAGCCACGGATCTGAAGCTCCCCAGGAGTGTTCAGAGGCACAGGCTGCCCTGTTTCTCGATCCTCAATTTTTGCCTGCAGTGGAAGAGAACAAAGGCTTAGGGGGGGTGTCATGTCTGAGCCAAATGTGGTAGCCTTCACTGACTCCACCACCAGACAGGGAGGAGGCCCAAGGTCTGCTGCAGGCAGAGGATTTTGAGCAGGCAGAGAGGGCTGTCACCTCTGTGTGGGGAAAGATGCATCCCACTGTCTCGGTTTTTCTGGTGATGCTGTCATTGGGGAATCCCATGAAGGTGACAGGGCTGTTTTCTGTGGTCCCATAGGCAACCTGCAAAGACAAGAGAATGAACATGCCTCAAGGGGAAAGGGGACCATGCAGCTCCAGGCATGGGAAAGACAAAGCTTGTTATGAGCACAGGGAAGATCCAGATGGTAGGAAGATGTTCTCACAAGTCAGTCAGGTCACAGACAATCACTGTTGTCCTGGCCTGTGGACGGGGCTCTCCAGACACTCCTGTTACAGAGTCCTGGAGAGACAGGAGCTAAAGCAGCAATACATCTGCCCGGCACAGTCTTCTTTGCCTCTGTTGCTGTCCTCCAGATCCCTGCCACCCATGATACTCTGGCTGTTACATACTTTTGACACTCCAGCCACTGTTCTTGGAGGACTCCAGACTTTGCTCTCCTCTCTTCTATCCTATTCCTCTTGAAGCCCTGTCCTGTTGGCTTCCTGCCATCCTTACCAGACACTGATCTTGCCTTGGTTCCCTTGCAGCTATCTACTTAAGGTGTTGAGTTCATCTTCTATAGCTCAGAGAGCACCAGACATTGCTTTGGAAAGCTGCTGGGGCCAGCAGCAGGCTCCTTCAGGACCCCATGTGTCACATAATACAGCTGCTTGTTTCAGATCCTTTTGTGCAGACATCAGCTCCTATAACGCTCCGAAAGGCATCACGAGGCTGCGCAATGCTCAGTGCAGCTGCGTGTACAGGTCGAAAGCCTCACAGCAGGACAAAAGCTTCTTGCTGCTAAACCTCCCTCACTGCTAATCCCAATGGCAGGCTCCAAGTTACCTCAGCTGAAGGTCACCTCCTCAGAGGAAAATTCCAGCTCTTTTTACCTGACTTAATGGCACCATCATTGGAAATGCTGCTTCACTTGCAGCTTTGGGAGCTGCCTGTCAGTGGTAAGATGTGTTGGAGCACTGCTCTGGTCTCTCTGGCCTGCTCACCATGTCATGTGGCATTTAGCAGGGTTTCCCTCCCACCCACTAATGTCACTAGTGACTGCTATACTGACAGAGCACAGATGCCAGTGAAGATCTGGAGGAGAAAAGAACAAACTGCAGAGGTCGACGTGTGAGCAGAGCTAATCCATGAAATTGCAACAGGGCCCAACCACCATCTGAGTTGTGCCTTTAAACACCCAGGCTCCATCACTGGCTGCAAGGGCATGTGCCCAGTGAGGGCTCCTGTAGGTGCTCACCAAACTCCAGACGTGGCGCTCAGAATTAATGGGGGGCTTTGCAAAGGGCTGCGATGAAAGATCCTGAGCAAGTTATATGTGACACTGGTGGGTGCACCCAGTGCTTTCATCTGCTCAGGGCTGCTGAAGGTCACACGTTGGGCACAAGTGTGATACTCTTGTTCATCTACACTGGAGTCAGCATGAATCTGAGCTGGAGATTTGCAGGAGCCTCCTCTTAATTAGGAATCTGGAGGAAATCATCTCCATGATGCTGCAGGGACTGTCTGGTGTAAACTATTCTGCTAGGATCCTGGTAACCCACAGGGAGCAACTGCAAATAGCCTTCTCCTGCCAGACAGAGAGAGCTTCCCAGCTGGTGTGGAAAGCCACAGCATCTAATGCTCAGACAGGATTTCTCCCCCACCTACTAATGTGAGTCCTGTGGCTGAGTCAAATTACTGACAAGACACAAATCCCAGATCTTAAAACACTCATTAAAAATCCCCATGCCTTTTTTTGTTGTTTTGGTTTGTTGTTTTTTTTTAACTCTGCTGGATGAGTTGTAACGTCAGCCCCAGGATCTCAGCCAAGCCCTGAGTCAACCCTTTCTCTCTCTCTGGGTTACTCCAGCAGTTTAACTGGACACAACAGCAGACAAGCTCCCTGGCAGAATGGTCCTGTGGGTGCCATGGCTCACCAGGCTCCTCCAGGTGCCTGTCAGGGTGCCATGTACCCCAATCACTGGCTGTCTACGCCTTGGCTGGTGGCTTGTCCCCATAAACACCTTCACACCCTCAGTGATGGGCTTCCCAACTCAGTCCAGAGAGCAACACAGATCTGAACCTCCAGCCTTCAATCTGCTGCCCAGTCACTGCTTTCTCTCCTAGCCTGCCTGCCCTGCCACTGCTGTCTGCAGCCAGACACCAGGATGCTGCTACTGACCTTTTCCAAGACAGCATTTTTCTCTTGGGATAGTGTTTTCTTCATCTGCATGCCCAAGTCCGAGGCAGTTGCTGGAGCAAGCCCTTGCACTCCTGTCCTTCCCTACCTTCATCAGACATATGGAGCATTCTCCCATGGCTCCATCATCCCAGCCCAACTTGGGTCATGATGCATAACATGAAATACTTCAACATAACCCTGTATACCAATTTAAGCCTGGAGATATCCACAAAGATATATGTCTTTCAAGACCCAAGGGGACTCTAGGCGTCATCTACCCTTCTTATCTGGTACAGTTCAGTCCAGAAAACCTCACCCAGTAATTTCTGTATCTGCTCCACAATCAACACTAGATAGAGCTCCAGTGGAAAAGCAAGGCTTTTTCAGGTGCAAGGAGTCCACCTTTGGTTGTGAGAAGAGCTAAGAGATTACGGAATAGAACTGACTATATAGTCTTTTTCTCCTTGTGAGGACCACAACTGACCCTGCAGCACGTGGATCAGTCCATGCCAGTCAGCCATGACAAGGACAGCTTCAAAACAAACTGCTAGCTAACTTACTCCAACTGACAAGAGATTCATTCTTCATGAATTCTAAGTCTGGGTCTAAACCAGGAATAAAAAGAACATCTTAGCAGGGCTGTGTTTTTGAAAGCACACTTCAAAAAAGTTTCCTGCTAGCACTATTTAAACACTGGCTCCTGTGGAACAGGCTAAACAGCCTGAAGATGGAAGCATCTAAAAATTAAAACCAATCAGACTCCAGTCTCTTTAGTAAACATTTGGGAGGCAGACTGATCTGGTGGGGACAGCAGAGACTCTGAAAGCCCTGGATTTTTCCCAGCTGTGCCAGTTACTTACTGTGTAACTTGGAATGAGGCACATCAGCTCTCTGCTCTTCATTGCCCCCCATTTGTTGTTCAGTGGCAGTGAAACACCCACTTCTCTCCATGTTCAATTGCTGCTAAAGGCTGTGAGGAGAAGTCCAGCTTCAGTACCACCAGTAGCCCGAGTGGGGTTACAGTAGTAGGACTGGAGCAGAAGGTCGGGGCTGAAGGGCTTCAAGTCCTTGGAGAAACCCCCCCTGAACCTGAATGATGCTCAGGGAGGATTTCACACCCCTTGTCACCACCTTCTGGTTCTGCCATGCTGGAGGAGGATGACAGAGCTTGAACTGCCCAGCTCAAACCTACAGAAACTGAGTTCTACTGAAGGCAAAATTGGCCTCAGAAAAAAAAGCAGTAAATTGACCATGAAATAGGGATTTTCAGACTTCAAGAGGACATAATGAACAACAGAAAGCAGACTGGCAGCCTAAGAGATGTGCTGAGGGACCTCTAAGAGGCTCTTTGAACTGCTCACAGTGTAACATGCTGGATGGATCTAATTATCCCTAATCCCATGCTAAGTGCCTTGTCCATCTTGGGTATCTCCACCTAAGTCAGCCTCAGATCATCCCTTCACAAACAGTTCCAAATAGCTTTCAGTTGAGCAACGACACTCCTCCCCTGCCCCAGCTGCTCACTTTCAAGTTCACCCTGAATTTTGCTTTCTCTGGAGACATATGTCTCCTTGCTTTGGAGCTGTCCCCTAGCCCAGACTGTATTGGAATATTCCTGACTCTTCAGGTCAGTTTTGCTGCTGCAAAAAAACAGTTTCTGCTCACATCCAGCCTATGTCACACTGAGATTTCACTTCCTTCCCCAGCAACAGTACCACCTTTGTGTTAAAGCGCCAGGACACAAACAACCAGGTCTTGTAGGACAAACCTCCAAGGGTGGCCACCTCGTTGGCATTTCTCCCTACCCAGAGAGCTGCCTGTTCCAGTTTGGATGGGGCTTAAAAAGTTCCCAAAAATATCAGGTGCCTGAAGCAGTGTCTTTGTGTTGCAGCATGCAATGGCATTGCTTCAGGAGGCGGCCACCGCAAAAATGGCAACACAGCTTGCACAAGCCAGAAGATTGCTGCTGAAAATTAACCTCTTGTGATTGTACAGTCAGGACAAGCTGCTTCTTGCAGTCTGGAGTTAAAGCTGCCTCTCTTCTCTCCAGGCTGAGCAGAAGTCTTAAGGCTTGCAAGTATTTCCCCAGTCCTGCCACTATTTCAACAGCAATCAGCGCAGGTGTGTGCAGTTACTTAATGGTTTATCCACAGCATGGCAGAAGGTCTTTGCTGTGTAATTAACTCCATCTTCCATGCAGTTAGGAAAAGTGTAATCAAAAGGAAGAAAGTGAGAGGAAAAGTCCAGACACAAAGGTATCTTGCAAAGGTAGAAAGCCAGAGGTTTGGGGATACATGAATGCTCAAAGCTGCTGGAGAAGGAAACTACGCAGAAACCCAGGGGCAAAGGTACCATCCCCACAGATATGGGGAGCTCTGGTCCCACTGAAGGCATAACTGGAAGTTCAGGATTGTGTTGCTTCCATGCTTTTCTTTTCTGGGTCCTCCCAAAAAAAATGGGGTGAGCTGGGATGAGGGGTTCTCACTTTGGCCAAGGACAAGCAGGAATTTGCCACACTGGAGCCTATTTTCCGCTTTGGGAACAGGGACGACTCCTGGCTGGGTAGCATTTGGGAAGGCCAGAAGTCTTGCAAGGATCTGTTGTGTTCTGCAAGGGAAGAAAGTTCCACACTTCTTCAAAGCCTGCAAGAGCTGCAGAGCAGACAGCAGCCTCAGGCAGAGCAGCGGGATGCTGAGGGACACCTGGTGCCTTACAGGGTTGAAATGAGGCTGGGTAGAGGCAGCAAAGGCTGGGTGAACTTCACAGGAGAGACCAAGAGCATCATGCAGCAGCTGCTGGAGATCACATAGAAAGGAAGCTTGGATGGACATCAGCAGGGAGCCTAGCTGGCAACATATCAATGGCTAGAGGTCATGCCACAGTGGAAGAAAACCACCAGCTCAACAAGCTCAGCAAGCTGCCTAGGCCTCCACACCACAGCAAAGGAGACCCTTCAAGCATGATAAGTAGAAGAGATAACCTGGGTCAGAACTTAGGGCTTCAGATGCCACTACTGCTGATGCAATGCTTACGTAGTCGCCGAAATCCAAGGATTTCTCATGTGTTTGTCTGGAAGAGGGGGAGACTCTGGATATCCTGTGAGGCTTTTCATTGCCTACTCACAGAGGCTTCTCGAACACTACCTGGGAGGATGCTCTGTGCTTAGGACAACCCTCCTGAATCACCATAGAACTTATACCTCCTCCCACTCTGCTCCATTCCCAGCACCTGGTGCTAGGCAAAGGCAGGGCTAATGCTGTGCAGGCTGCAAAAGAAGAGAGTACATTTACCCCAGGGCATCCCCCTAAACTGCCTGAGTCCTTGCCTCCAGCCCAAAAGCAGGAGACCTGCACCCCAAAGCCAGCTATACCAGTGTCATGGAAAGAAGGTGATTGTGATGTGCTCTGATAAAGCCAGACCCAGATGCCCTTGGAACTACACATTTTGGCTTAGGCAAGCAAGGAAATTTTTTTTTTAACTGAGTTGTCTTGATATTGTTAATATTAAAAAATAAAAATTAAACATGGAAAATACCATCTTCTATGTTGTATCAAAACAGCTCTTACCTGCAGCACTAAAGAAACAACCCAAATCTATATTTACACTGTTTCAAAATCCAGATTTGCTTAGCCCACAATGACTCCAAGAAAGAGAAGGGGAAGCTCAGCATCCACAAATTACCAGGCACTGGGAATGTCTGCAGAACTGTTAATCAATTAAGAAAGAGAGGACAGCAGGATAATCCTGGCTCTTCTGCCATGTCCTAGGAGCACCAATTCCAAAGGACCTGCAAGACAGGAGGCTGGATGTGACCCAGCTTACTGCAGTATTGCACCACAGGCATGGGAACACCGACACTGCTGCCACTGTCACAACTAGACTGCAAGCCACCTGTAAGCAGGACCCAGGTGAGCTTTTGAGGACCACTGCATGGTTGTTGGCCAGTTGAGGGCTGCAAAACCCAGTGTGGGAAGACCAGATCCCACCAGCAAGCAGCTCAAAACACAGTCAGCAGCCCAGAGGAAGGATGCCAGTTGTGGCAGATGCCAACCAGCTCCCACCACAGGAATGTGGTCACTCAGACACAGAAATAAAAAACACATTAGGGGAAAGAACTTCCTTTGTGCCTGGAGAAATGGAGCTGACAACCAGGCACCATTCCTCCAGCAGCACTGCTCTGCAGCAACCATACCATGGCACCAAAGTAACCCAGCATTCACCTTAACCTCTGCTGCAGACACTGGGCTGGTGGGGGGAGCCTTGGGGTGGACACAGCTTCTCTCTATGTATCAGCATCACAGCAGCTACATCACAGCAGCTACATCACAGCATCTTCACAAGGAAGCTACAAGTCTTGTAGCCATAGCACACATGTCCCCACAGTGAAATTGTCCCTTTCCCCATAAATCTGCAGCCTCAGCCAGCAAAGAGATAAAGAGTAGAAGAAAGTCAAATTTATCCTTAGAGAAAGGAAAAAGGCAACAAGGTGGTTTGAGGCTTGGGCAGTTCAACCTCCGAAAAGGATTTTGTTCTGGAAAAACACATGGGTGGGATGCATTTATGGATGGACTTTGCAAGGCCTCACCAGCTTTTTGCTCCAATCTGACACACGATGGCAGAAATCTCTGCAGAAGCAGTAAGCTGTTAGCTGGTATTTTTTGCAAGGGTATGGAAACCCAAGGAGTCAGCAGCTGCATGCAGGGAGGGAGCATGGATACACTATCGAGCTTCAATGTTCAGCGGAGACAGGCTGGATTTTAAATCTCGCTCTTGCACAGTATAGCTGGCATGTACAGCAGGAATTGTTCATCAGATGATTTCAAGTAAGACTAAGGTGATTGAAATTGCTCAGGAAAAAAAAAAAATTCAATCAGTGGAAAGAAGATGATGCTTTAGAAGGGAATTCTTTCTTTTCCAATCATTAACTCGTCTTCCTGTTTCAGCTTTGCAAGCTGCACACTCTTAGGGGCACTCTCAGTCCTGAACAACCTGGAGGGGCAGAGGAGAAAATGTGGAGGTTTCTTCTAACTCCTCTTTCACTGTCTCAAAGGTCCTGATCAAGACACACAGAGAGCTACTCCAGAGTTCAAAGCATGTGATCAAAGCAGAGATGAAAACAGGTTTCCCAGGGAGGTTATGGATGCCTTTTCCCTAGAGGTGTTCAAGGCCAGACTGGATGAAGCCATGAGCAACGTGGGCTAGTAGAAGGTGTCCCTGCCCATGGCAGGGGGTTGGATTTTGATGATTTTTAAGGTCCCTTCCAGCCCAAACCATTCAATGAATCTCTGCATGACCATGGCAGTGCTTGCTGAATCAGACAGAAGTAGAATTACTGTTGTTTTGATCCAAGAGTTTTAAATCCTACAAGAACTACAGCAGTGAGTCCTGCAGGAGGTCCCTCCAGCAGCAGCCTGGAAGACCTATGGTCAGAGCACCTCTCTGGAGACACAGCAGAAGCACTTGGTGCAGAGGTGTGGTGGGTTGAAAATTACCCCCAAATAAAATCACCAGACTAGCACAGAAGGAAGTAAATGAAGCCATATATTTACAGCTAGCTAAAATCTAGAAGCATATAATACAACCTATATGTCCAAGAATATAGTTACAAATATTTACAATTGAGAAATAACACAACCCCCCACCCCTACCCCACCCTGGGCAAAGCCCAGAAGGGGCCAACCACCACCTTCTTCTCTGTTCCCATCCTAGGAGAGAAAACCAGAAAGGCCCCAACTGTTATCTACTTGGCCAAGGTTAGTGCAGAAATCAGTCATTCAGGGTGGAGGAGAGAAGGAGCAAAGCAGAAGGCAGAAAGGCAAAGGGAAGGAAAATTGTTTAAGCAGCAGATTATATACTAGTCCAGCAAACAAATGGAATAGTATGGACTATCTATCATTCTTCTTTATCCAATACAATTCTTCATTTATAATTTCAGATTAAGGTGGAGTGTTAGCTCTAAAACCACTACAAGAGGCAAGCAGCAAGGCCCCCGCTGCTCGACAGCAGGGTATGGCACCTCAGGAGGGCTGGCAAACATTGGAAGCCTGACATGGCCTGGTTTGCACTGAGGTTCCATGTTACATCACTGTTCAGCCAATCCCATCTGCCCCACACATTCACCAGAACCTGCATTCACATTCCAGAAACCTTTTTGTCCCCAAAATTCATCACACAACAGAAGCACCAACTCAGCCTGACGGCTGCTGACCAAAGTGTTGGCTGCCAGGCAGTTTGCATAACACCGCCCAGAGCAGGCTCAGCAGCACTGCACAGCTCCTCAGTGCAACAATGGAAAAACCCAGAAATCTTGGTCAACAAGCCAGGTTGTGTCCTAAGTCAGCCCTTGGATTTCCTCCCTTTCCTGAGCCTGTCTCGCCTCTGCAAAGAGCTCCACCATGGCTCTACAGGCTGCCTCAAGAGCAGAAATCTCAACAAGTTCACAGTGAAGCACTCAGTTCTCAGCACTTTGCGGCAGCCAGAAATTGGCTGGAGATCAGTTCAAAATGTTCCACTTCCAAACCCCACCCCACTACCCCTGGATCACAGAAGTAGGCACTGAGGCTTTTAACTGCTTTGCTTTAGCCTTCTCTGTTGGCAGAGCAAAGGACATCCTCTGTGTTAACTCACCTTTGCCACTGCTACCCCTAGATAGGAGCTAAGGTAGAGCCTAGGTCCTAGCTCCAGCAACAATTTCCTTGTTACCTTGCTCTGCTACCTCACCATGCCTTTACCAATGCCCACATCTCTCCTAGTGTCACCTTGAGAGGCACAGGCATTCACTTTGTCTGAGCGGGCACACAGCAGGGCATGACTGTCTGGCATTTCACATCCACAGCTTCTCTGCGGGCTCTGCCGCTACCCCATCCCTCACTGGATGGCAACAGCAACTACTCCAGTGAAGACTCCTTGCACAGTTCCCATGACCGTGAATGTGTCACACTCAGGTGCTCAGAGGAAAAGATGCAGCAGAGACTAAGACGTTGCATTGCAAAAGCAACTGAAGTGCTGTTGGCCTTAGGCAGGACCCTCTGTGACCTCTGCCTTCTCCCATCCCTGCTCAGGCAGACTACTTTGGAATTAGCAATACAAACACCTGCCAGAAAATTTCCTGTGTGATAACAGGACAATGTGTTTCTTCCTAAACCAGCTGAGGCCTGCTGGAAGCTGCACCTGGGCAGAGCTGCAGAGCATGGCAGCAATCCCTGCTACACTGTTCAACCCAAACAGGTTGTTTTTCCCTGCATCAATGACTCTGGGCCCCACTCAGCTCTGCAGGACCCCAAGAGATTTCCCGCTGAGCAGGCCTGTCTGTGTTCCTCCTGACCATTTTCCTCCCTGCTGCAGAAAGGAAAACTACCTCTGCACAGCTGCTTTGGCAGGGGGGCAAGCCAGGACTGCAGACACTCCTCTGCCTGGTGCCAAGGGGTTAAGCTCACAATAAGTTCCCAAAGTCAGTTGCTTCCAACTGGCTGCTGCCTGTGGTTTGTGGGAAGGGATTTTGCTTTTTAACAACATTATAAATAGGGCTGTGTTCAGAATGCTGCAAACCCAGTTGCTCTCTCTCCCATTTCCCTCCTCCTGCCACTTCCCTCCTCACCATACCAATTCCAGAGCTGTCCATGAATTGGTCAAGTTTCTTCCTCAGTGTCCTCAGCCTACTGGTATGTCTTGCCTCCATCATGCAGGCATGTCCTCCGAGCTGCCACTGCCATGGCGGAGACCTGCAGCATGTCATCTGTGACAACGCAGGCTTGAAGAAGATCCCCAAGGTGCCTGAGCAAACTCGGCTTCTCAACCTGCAGAAGAACAACTTCCCCATCCTGCCACCCAACAGCTTCCGTGACATGAAAAAGCTGGTGTCCCTGCATCTCCAGAGCTCGCGGATCAAGGAGATCTCAACTGGAGCCTTCTGGGGGCTCAAGAGCCTGGTCTACCTCTACCTCACTGACAATCAGATCAGTGTCATAAAACCAGGAGCCTTTGATGATCTCTCTGAGCTCACTTACCTGTACCTGGACAAGAACAAGATCCCAGACCTACCCAAAGGGCTCCTCTCCCCTCTTGTCAACCTCTTCATTCTACACTTAGGCAGCAATAAAATCCAGGAGCTGAAACCAGGGGCTTTCAAGGGGGCTAAAGACTTGCGCTGGCTCTTCCTCTCTGACAACTCCCTCACCAACCTCCTGCCTGGGGCCCTGGAGGACATAGAAAATCTTGCTGTCCTCCACCTGGACAAGAACCAGCTGAGCCGCTATCCTGTGAATGCAATGAGTAAGCTGAGAGTGCTGGAGGAACTGAAGCTTTCTCATAACCCAATTGAGGTCATCCCTGACAATGCTTTCCAGTCTTTTGGGCGATACCTGCAGACGCTCAACCTGGACAATATGAAACTGAAGAAGGTGAGTCTCTTTCCATTTGTTCCAGATAAGAAACACAGGGCTTCCCCTTTACAAATCTCTTGGTTTATTGTCCCTCCCTTGCAGAGGAGAGCGGGCCAAGGCACTGGGCAGCTGGTAACACCCCTGACATGGCCCAGACGAGATGAGAGAGAGTACTGTACCCTTCTGTTCTTTTATGCAAAACCAAATTACCTGGAGCTCATCAAACTCCTTGGAAAGGTAGCACATTCCCTCCCAAGCTGGAGGTGACACTAGTGATTTAGAAAGGTATTTGGGATGCTCCAGGACCATTAGCAACCCTCCATCATCCCAGACACAAGGTGTGGGATGAAAGAAAAGTATCTACCTAAAGGGACTGAAGGGCACTGCCACCTTGCAGAGCTTCCCTCAGCCTGCATACCTGTTGTAGGTTAGAAGGGGGAGACTCCTCAGAGGGGACTATGAGTAGTGGTTTCTTACCCACCCTTTGCCTGCAGGTAGGCATAGGGACCTTCACTTCCCCCCATCCCTCCCAGCTTTGCACGTTATAAAGAAAGGTTTGTTTATTGATGCTCTCTCAAAAGGGACTCTCTAAGCATCTTATAAAGGGGCTCTGTTCCCACTGGAGAAGAGGGACATTCAGGTATCCTGAATGGCAAAACAATCCTCCTCTTCTTCTGTGAGAATATGCGATCCACAGACATGAGCATCACACTCAGGGAATCACTTGCCTTAGGACGTCTGAAACCCCTGGCAGTTCAAGAACAGACAGGGACACTGTGCAACAGCATCCTGTCGCAGTCTGGTGTCCTAGGTGCAGCCCGCATGGCTGGAAAGGGAAGAGCGCAACAGTTCTCTCTGGAACAATGCAGAACTCTCCTCTTTTTTGGCAGCTTTTTAAAGAAAGGCTCTTCCTTAAAGCTTGTGTGTTGATTGAGAAAAGATAAATCTTGCAATATCACTTGCAAACAACCCACTGAAAATGAGATTTAAAAACCTCAAAAAACAGAGGAGGCTGAGGTGCTGGAAACCTGCCTTTATTTCTGCACTGCTCAGATGCCAAATGTAACTTTCCACTCAGAGCCCTTGGGCACTGCCAAAGTCTACAGCACCTCCTTCAGACACCACAAACACTCCCTCCTTCAACCAGTCCAGGAAAAGCAAAAGGCACTGGAAGCATTTCTAGCCTTGGAAAGGAATACACACAGAAAAGATCTTTAGAATACACAAAAATAAAGAGGGCTGCCAGACTTCACTTTATTTGGGACTGTAGGTGCATCCCCAAATCCACATGGATATGGGATGTAGCTTTCATCACACAAGAAACTTGATCATCCATAAGCCCACCAGTCTGATGCAGCTTAGGTGTCCAAAGCTTGCAGCGAGCCAGAAGCCCACTCTGCTGCTCCTTCTCTTGCTCTTCCCATGCCTATGCCGCTAGAAGTCTTGAACAGAGACACTCTGCTTTGAGGTTCCCCTTCCTTAACTCATTGTTCCTCACTGTAAGCCTTTGTGCTTTAGTTTGCAGACAATGCATTTGCTGGTGTGACTATGCTGAAGACTGCTCACCTGGAGAACAACCGGCTCACCCAGCTGCCCCGCAGCTTCCCCTTCGACAGAATGGAGACCCTGGCACTCTCCCGAAACACCTGGCACTGCAACTGCCAGCTGGCACATCTGCGCAAGTATGGCAATGCATGCCCCTTTCTGCCCCACCTGCCTTCAAGTCTCCTTGGGGATCCCCCCAAGGGAGGTCACTCCATGCCAAGCCAGGCAAAATGCTGCTGAAGGCTGCGTGCACACTCGGCAGCTCTCTCCCCAGCCTGCCCTCTCTCCTTGTGGTGTGAGTGATGTCCACAGCAGTTTGTACCACTTGTGAATTCCTGATCTTCTTCCATGTATCCCAGGTGGCTGAAAGGCAATCGCACTCGCACCGCGGAGACCTGCTCCACGCCTGCACAGTACCAGGGACAGTCCATCAGAGATACTCCAGCCCTCCGCACCTGCAAGCTCCCCACCAAGAGGTCCAAGAAGGGAAGTCGCTATTAAAGACGTAAGATGGTTTGCTTTGAGTCAGACCTGCAGCAAACCCTGATGCAACCAAAGGTACAAGGATTTCTATCTCTAACTCCAGTGACCCTAGAGTTTGGCTCAAAACAGCTCATCCATTCACCCACTGACACCTCCACTCAGAGTTGCTCCATTTCCTGACAATACTGCGCTCCATGGGCTTCCAGAGTGAAGAATCTACTGGAGCATGAGAGATGGAGTCAATTCTGTAAAAGAAGCACAGAGCTAAAGCCAGGCCTGGGACAGCAAGTGAGGGTGAAACATGTAATTGAATGTCAAAACATTCATGAGCTGGGACACATGCACTTTACTTTTCTACCTGCTTAGAAATGCACAGCCCTTTGCCCTAGGAGAGGTTCTCCAGGTTTGGTTTGAAATTCAGTGCAAGACACTGTTGGGAATTCTGGCCCCAGGATGCCCAAACTGCATGAAGATAGATGTCTTCCAGTAGGAGCAGCCTTTCAGCAACTACGGTTCCCATCCAAGAAAGTCAGGTATTTAAAAACAAAGGCTAATGTCCCAGAGAGGGAGGTTCAAGGCCACAAATATTCTTTGAATAAAGTGTTCTGAGCCAGAAGGCAATTGCGAGACAGGACTGAGCGATAAGTTTCCTTTGAGCAATGAGCTTACTGAGATCTCCCAACCCAAACACCAAATGTGAACACATATCATACAAATTCCTTCCACAACTGGAAACTACCAAGAGTATTAAGTGCACAGAGCAGCAAAAAAGCCCTGACAGTCATCACTGCATCCCAGGCATGGAACTCATACAGATTCCAAAGGACTCTGCATGAGCCTGCAAGCTCTTGGGACAAGAACCTTTGCTCGTTTGTTAAGCGAAGAGCAGTGACCCTGCACTGCACAAACAAGTCTTGTCACTGTGCCCCTTCCTAACAGAAGGGATGAGGCAGAAGCCTCAAACAGCTTGGCTGTTTGGTCCCCAGTTCACTACAAACAGGCATAACAGGATGGACAAGGTAAATTTAGGACCAAACTGTCAGGGATTATGCCAGCTGCTCTGCACCTTCCTTCTCTTGCAGTGTCAGAGCTTTTTTGGCTTAGAGATGGAAATACCAATCATTCCATGCAGCGCAGAAAAAGTTCTGCTCTAAGGATGGAAAGTCATCCATTTTCTAAACCACAACACTTCAGTATATTTTATTTACAGGTCTGGCCCTTCTAAACCTTCTTCTTTCCCTGCCTGAACTCAATTTGAGTTCACTCTTCCATGATGAGTAAGAAAATATGACAAGAATACCTGTTTTTTTAACATAGACCTTCCACCCAACCCTCCCAAAACAGGTTTACCAGTGTTAATGAAACGGAAAACCTCTGATTCCAGTCTTGCGGAAGACAAAGCTTTGGGCATCAGTGCCAAAATGCAGGCATGCAAGCCCACTCTAGTGTGGTGAGCATGATTTTGAGTACTATGAAATACCTCTGACTTTGTCATGCACCTCCTGAGAGCCAAGTAGGTTTCTCAGATGTCAGTCCCAAGCTCTGCCTTTCAGGGGTGACCAGCAACTGGAGTTGCTGACACAGGGCAGAGGAAAAGTTGCTCAGCAGTTTCTGAAAATCTACCCCTGCTGGATTCAGTTCCAGAACTGAAGCACCAAAATAACTCACTACTTCTGAAAATTCACTCTTGGGTTTCTTCCTCTATGAAGGAATTCCTCACTGACCATCAGCGTTTCAGGTTGGATACTCAAGAGTCATCAGAAGAGGTCAGAGACAGGACAAATCCATCTCCTTTACTGTGGGAACTTTTAAAGGCTCCTTGAGTCCTAACTCTTCTCTTCTGAGTGTGAGCTTCATTTGCTCACAGTAAAAAAAAAAAACAACAAAACAACCCAACCAAACAACAACCACCTAATGCTAGAAATTTACTTGAAAAATGCCCTCAAACATGTGCTTTCTTTCTTTTTTCCCTCCCTACCAGGCCACAGTATGCACCTGTCTTGATGATCAGTCATATCAGCCATCAGAAAACTACTGACTTCTGAGTCCTTCCTTAAGCTTCTTCTGTGAGGAAACATTTCTGATCTATCTGAACATCTCCAGCCTCCTCCAAATCCCCTCTTCTCTGCTGACTGCAGGATGCAATCCACCTTTCCAACCTTTTCTGACATCTGTATATTTTAAAAGAGGTGTTTTTAAGAACCAAACAATGCATGACCATTCTGAGACAAGCTAACCTAGGTCCTGCTGGTAAAACACAGTCATCTTCCCAGAGGCAATGTAATCCACATCCCTGATCAATCAGCTGGCTGCTGTCTCCCATTGCAATGGAGTGGGAGCAGGTAGAAAGGTAGAAGCATTCTTCCCCTAGCTGCTTGATCAGGAAAACTGGTCCCAACCCATG
Source organism: Semnornis frantzii (assembly GCA_013399775.1). Classification (NCBI taxonomy): domain Eukaryota; kingdom Metazoa; phylum Chordata; class Aves; order Piciformes; family Ramphastidae; genus Semnornis; species Semnornis frantzii. The sequence goes on from VWYK01076657.1 coordinate 218,946, forward strand.
CAAAAAGACTCCTCTGCCTTCCCAGAAAGGGGATCCCTGCAGGTCAGGGCTGTGAAGGATAGGGTAAAGCAATGACCAAGAAGCAGCTTCCCTGTCATGCCAAAAGGCAGCAAACTGTCTAGGTTGACCAGAAATCCTTTTAGTGAAGCAGTGCTGGGAAACCTTGAAACAAAAGCCATTTGAAAACTGAATTCTCTCCCAATCTGTGGGGTCTCCAAGGCGCAGGTATGTCTGAGAGGAGGAGGTGTGCACTGCCCAGCCTGCCTTGGGCACCCCTCCTCTCTCTGTCCATACTCCAGAGGATCTAGCAGGACACCAGGATGACTGTGGTTTATTGTCATGGCTATTACAGCATCACAGTTTTAACTTAACTGTGGGCTTTAATCCAAAAGTTATATAAATACAAGTATATTTATTCCCCAGTAACTGACTGTAAATGACCTTTAAGAGGATAAAACCTCTTCTGTCTCCTATATGAAAACCAAATTGTATATTTTCTTATGTACATCTTCTGTATAAAGCTCTTGCTGCAAAGATTAATTCAACAAGTCTCCCCGCACCTATCTTAGGGCTGGGGGATCAGAAGTAACATGAGACCAGTGGTACAAATACAGACTTAATCCTCTTTTTTCCTATGGGCAGAGCAACTGTTTGGGAGTGTTTTATTATTTCTCTCTCTACATGTGATACCTAAAGAGTCCTAAGCACTTGCAGTAGTGTCTGAAAATACTTTGTGAGGCCAAAATCAAGCCTACTATGAAAATAGGTAGCTGTCACCTGACAGAGTCTAGGCAACAGCACCAGGGCTGTCCCTGTTGTCTGCTCCAGCATTAAGAGCATCACATCCTGGAAAAATCCCTGGCTACCTCTGAGGCAGCTCTAGGGCAGATGCTCTGGACTGTCCCGGTCTGTGGCAGAGCACACAGCTACTCCCATAAAGCCTTGGTGCTGGTGCAACCCAGGGCTGCCGGTGGTAACACACCGAGCACGACTGCCAGCCCCACCTGTTCCCCCATCACAGCCATATGCAGTGGATCTGCCGAGGAAGCAGAACAGCAAAGTCATTTCCCTTCAAGCAAAATGTCCCTTCACTCACTCATGCAGATGGCTGAACCTGCCTACAAAACATGTCACCGGGAGCAGTACTGACTCCTTTGCTGACGGCCTGTACCCTGTCACATGCAGGACATGCTGAAGCTTTTGCACAGGCCAAGGATGCAGGAACCAGCTACAGAGCAGCAGAACACGTGCTGTGACAAGTGCTGCCATTCTGGCAAGGCGAGGCCTGCTGCTGCATGTGTGCATGGTGTCATTCTCATGGTCACACTGAAACGCAGAGCATGCAACAAGGTTTTATATCTGCATGCAGATCAGGATGGTGAAAGAAACCTGATGGTTCCGCAGCAAGATGAACACATGCACCCATCCCCACTGATACAAACCAGCAATGCCTCTTCTGTCATGACTCCCTTTTGCAGTGTGTGCAACAGGAGGCTTTACAAAAGCTAGGAAATGCACCAGCAGCAGTTCAGTTTATGACACTGAATACAACATCTTCTCTTCTTACACCACCTTCTCCCCAGACTCCTCACTAGCAATCAGGCAGAATCTCCCTTCTTTCCTCCCACCCCCTCCACACTTTTCACTTCTCAATGTGGCCTCATGCCCACTGTCCCATCAGGCCAAATTCCAGCTGCTCCAGCACCACTCGGTACCGCTGCAGTAGCAAGATTCCCAAACTCAGTCTCTCCACAACAAGCGCCACTTGTACCTGTACTCACTGCAACCACAACTCACCACAATCTCTGGCATGTGCATCTTAGTGATAATCATCTTCATGACCTCAGGGGGAACAGGAGAACCTGCAATGACTCCTGGAAGAAAAGAAAATATTATCATCTTGGAAACCATCTCTTTATTCCCAGGAGCTGTCTCTCAGAAAGTTCTGTGCTCCCAGATGCTGGCAAGACCCTTGGGATACAGAGGCTCCTGTCAAAATACTTTCTGGTCTTATGGATACAAGTTCTAGTCTTTCTGGAAGCAAAGGCTGGAACAAGGCCAGTTTACCCGAACAAATTAAGGGTTGGTAGAGTTCACTTGTCAGGAAAATAAACTCTATAGCACAAACCTAGTCCAAGCTGCAGTTGAGAAAAAAAACCAAACCAAAAAAACCAAAACTGAAGCCCTCAAAAAGAGATCAGAGTAAAAAGAGGCAGAGAGTCTTAGCAGGACAAATACTCCCACTGATCATCACCAATTGCACAAAGCAGTCCTTTTGTGAGAGGGCAGATTTTCTCCGCTTCCATCCTAGGACAATGGAGCAAAAGAATAGGCAACATAGCCTTTGCTGGTGAATGAAATGAGATGGGATCATTTTCTACATAGCAGAAATGGTTATGTAATCTGCTTAAATGTTTCTTTAAGTTCCAGCAACATTTTCTCTCTGCTCAAAGGGGCTGGTGGTCTCATTGCTTTGGCTGAGCTATTTCCAAGGCCATCTGCTACAACAGAACTTCAGTTCATGTTAGCACACTCTCTCCAGTACTTAGATGAGTGATCTGAGATATAGGCAGGAAGCTTCACAGAAATCAGAGTAGCTCTGCTTTAGGGAGTGCACCAGCCTAAAGCGCACACAGCATCTGCTGCCACACGGTGGTGGCCAGCGAGATGAGAGCTGAGAAAGAAAAAAACAAAAAAAAAACCCAAAAAAACCCCCAAAAAACAGGTTTCCCAGTTCCCTGAGCAAGCAGACAGACCCATCCACTGCTCCGAGATGAAAGAAACCTTTCAAATTAATAATTCTTAAAGGAAACCCCAAGGAAATTAAATAAAACATCAAATCACGAGTGAGATGCAAGGCTGGTGCAACCAAACTCTGCACTGTGAGGACAGTAATTTCCTCACAAAACTCAGTTCTAACACCCAGCGGCCAGCAACACCCAGCTCCTTGGGCAGATTCATTCTGAGCTGTCGCACTTACCGCCCCGCAAACTTGACAGGTCATAGGAGTCAAAGTCCGGCTGGGAGAGCATGTCTATAAACATGGTTGGTGTGCCTTGGAGATAGGAGCATCTTCAGGAAGGGGAGAGAAAGGCAAAGCTGTAGAGCTGGCACCAGGGTCAGCCCCAGCTCAGCCCCCCCAGCCAATCCCATCTCTTCATGCGTGTAGCCACAGAGCAGCAGCACAGAGGCAGGCACAGCAGATGTGCTCTTCACACAGGCACACAGGCAATGCATATGTATGGAAAATCCATACACGTGTGTGCTGTGCAGACACAAGGACAGCCACACGTGAAGAGCAAGCTGTTAGTGCCACTATCTCAGCAGCTGAGCTGGCTTGGAGAAGGAGGGCAGGTGGTTAGATGTACAAACACATCACCCACATCAAACCAAGACACTGCTGTGCTTTCTAGCCAAGGCCCTGCGGTGAGCTGAAGGAGCTGTTTTCAGCACAGCCGAAAATGCAGGATTCAGGCTGCTGAAGTGCCAGTGTGTGCCAGCAGACCTGCCTCTCCCTTTGCAGGAAGGAAGAGCGTGAGCAATGGGCTGGCAGGCAAAGCCAGGGACGAAAGTACCATCACGAGGTGATGAACTTCCTCTGTAGCAAGACACAAACAAACCCTCACTTCTCTCGAGCCACTGCTTCCAGAGCGGCCTTCCCCTCAAAACTTGGTGATGAGAAGACGCAGGAGGACCCATGCAGAGCCATCACCATACAGCCTCCTACCGATGCCAGGCAATGATAGAGGGGTGCAGGGACAGCAATACGAAAGTCCTGGGACAAAGCCAAAGACAACAGTGAGGAGAGGAGATCACCCAGTCTGTGACTGGCCCATCTGACTACTGAAGAGCAAAGATCTGAACAAAGTAGTTTTTCCAGATTCACTGGAAACTTGCTGGAAATCAGACACTGATTGCGTGCCCGTTATGTAGAAACATGACACTGGGGCTTTCTGCCTCCAATAAAGAAATTAGTTTGGGAAATTTTCAGTGTCAGAATTTGATTCTGTAGTTCTGCAGTGGCTTTCCTTTGCTTGACTTCTTGGCCTGGTATAACTTACACATTATTATATGCCAGAAGAGAGGAGTCATAGTGCTATGAGAGGCATGAAATATGCAGGACTTGGCACATGTTATTAATTAAATTTGGGGGTTAAACACACCAAAGGCTCTGAAGACTGACTGAAACAACTCAGCTTGGTGGGTTTTTTTCTTTTTGTTTTGCTTTGTACTAAAGATGTTGTGTTAGAAATAATTAACTTAGAACCTCAAAGGAGCTCATGGCTTGGACAGGTACACACTTTCTAGGGTGGTCTTTCCCAGAGCTCAACACTGGGGCCAGTCTTGTTTAACATCTTTATCGATTATTTGGATGAGGGGATTGAGGCACCCACGATGATTGCAGATGACACCAAGCTGGGGAGGCATGTCAGTCTGCTGGAGGGCAGGGAGGTTCTACAGAGGGATCTGGCCAGGCTGGATTGATGGGCTGAGGCCAGCAATATGAGATTCAGCAAGGGTCAAGTGTTGAGAGCTGCACTTGCACCACACCCACTCCATGCAATGTTACAGGCTTAGGGAAAAGCGGCTGGAGAGATGCTTGGCAGAGAAGGATGTGGAGGTGTTGCTTGATGGCAGGCTGAATGTGAGCCAGCAGAGTGTCCAAATGGCCAAGAAGGCCAGCGGCATCCTGGCTTGTATCAGGAATAGTGTGGCCAGCAGGTCAATTGAAGTCATTGTCCCCTTCTAACCAGCACTGGTGAGGTCACACCTCAAACACTGGGTTCAGACTGCACACATGACATGAAACAAAGTCATGTAGAACAGAATTAAAACCTCATTCAACAGAATAGCTGCTAGAATTCAAAGCTTGCAGAGAATTGCAGTGTTGCAAGTATTTGAAATGGTTGCTCACCAAAATGAAAAGTGAGTAGTTTCATAATTTTTCCCCTTCCCCACCCCCAAAACACTTCACATGGAACTAAAGCAAAACATGAATGAAATAAAAAAATGCCAGGTGTGAGAATCCTGCAACGTCATTTGTAGCAGAGCATCCTGCCCTTCTGCAGCACCAGCATCCTCTGCACGTGTGGTTTCTCAGTGACACTGGAGATCACCCCGAACTGTGTTCCTACCTGCTCTGTGATCCCCAGCCTCAGACCGATCAGATTGGCATTATTCACGATGTTCCTGTGTGACAGAGTGGCTCCTTTAGGGCTTCCTGTTGTCCCCTGAAAGACACAAGGCACATGCAGTGATGCCACCCTTCATGAGGATGAGCTACGTGTGCTCTCAGAGTTGATTTCCCAGGCAGATTTTGGGGTGATCTTCCACTTCATCCTCCACTCAGATCTGGGAGACCTTACTTTCTTCTTTAACAGCATCTTAATCCCAAACCACACCAAAAATGGTCCAACTTCAGTTGGACAGAATTCACATAACATCCATCATGGCCTTGAGCTACAGCTGAGCATCCAGACGGGGAGAAGCAAAGAGAAACGCTAGAACATTTCTTCCATCCTACAGCAGAAGATGGGACCAGGGCTTGGTCTCAGAGGACAGAAGGCAAAGGAAGTAGGATGCTCAGCATCGCATGCATCTTTCCTTGATTTCCCAGGAACAAACCTAGCCATAAGACATGGAGCAGGCAGAAGCACCTACTGAAGTGAACTGGATGTTGATGGGGTCATTGCAGGAGAGGGTCTGCTGCACAGCTCTTAACTGTTTCATATGGCTGCTGTCCCCTCCCTGCATCACTTCATCTAAGTGGAAAGTGCCAGGCAGCTTGGAGTCCACTGTGATGACAATGGATAAGTCAGGCAGTCTGGTAGGAAAGAAAATACCATCAATAACAATAGAGCAAGAAGAAAGCTACCAGGATAAGCATACATTGGTCAGAACAAACCTCCAGGAGATCCCAACCAGTTCTCTTAAGATCCTGTGCAGGTCCTTCTGCTAGAGCGGCATTGTGCAGCTGAGAACACGAGGCAGGATGCAGCTGTGAGGTCAGGCACTCCTAACTCACCTTTTGCTCTTTATTCCCCCTGGACTGGATTTTTCTATCTCGGGACATGATTGCTTTAGAATATCATAGTATTTCTGTGTTTTAAATTGAGTGGGAAACACCAGTGCCTTACAGCCAACCTGTGAAGTGAGACAGAAACTCATGAGAAGCCATGCTGGGTTGATGTTCAGGACATGATAAAGAGCAGCCACCACTGACAGGAACAAGTACAGTCCTGTGACCCCACACAGCAAGCGTTAACCAGTAACACCCGGATTTTCTCCATGACTTGTTTAAGAACATGATACAAAAAGCTCTCTTCAGATTAAATTTGGACATTTTAAAAACACTTTTCTAGTAAGAGCCATGGTGTCCTGTGGCTTACAGATTCACTGAGGAGCATGACAGAGGTTTCTGCTTGGTGAGGGCGCAGCAGCCACGCTCCTGGGTCTGGGGACACGCTGCCTGCAGGTGGGCTTACCAAGGGCAAATGCAAACTGAGCTCTTACAGTCATGCACTCATAGAACCCCACTGGTGCAGGGCAAGGTGCTGTCACTGCACCCCAGTATCCCGAGCCCTGACTCAGGTGTGCAGCCAACGCTCTGCTCCTCCCCAGTGCTTGGCTTGGGACAGGCTGGATGGCTGTTGCTGAGCAAAAAAGCAGAGCTGCAGTCAGCAGTTCCCTCTTCTCCCAGAATAACATTCCTCATTGTGAGCACCAGGCAAACCACTGATTCCTCGGATGGGGCATCCCAAAGGTAACAAAAAACACAGTCCCAAAATATGAAAAATAATTTTTAAAAATTCATTTGACTTGTCCTGAAGTGAGGATTTTTGAGGACTGCCTGCCTCTCGGGTCAAGCCAAGGTTTGGTTGTGGGTTATTTTTAAGGGGTTCTTTCTTCTGAGATTTTGACACCTTGTTCAAGTATTAGCTGTTTTGAAAACTAAAATGTTTTTCAGTTAACTTTTACATTTACATAATCCTGCAATAAAGCACATTAATCCAAGAATTTCTATTTTTTTTTCAACAGAGATCTGCTGAATTTGACCCAGATTTACACTGCTTTAATCTTCAACAAGACATGTCCTTGTCAAATAAACTATTTTCATAAATTATTAGCTCAGATGGCTTTGTTCTTTCCCCAAGGTCAGTGAAATAAGGAGACCAAGGTGATGCCAATAAATTAATGGCACATACCCTCTGGGGTTTGTCAAAAGGAGGACAAACATTCACTCTATTTTCTGGAACAGTCTGCCCAGAACCTAGGGGACTAAGTCTGTTCTTGGGATGGTTTGGGCCCTTGTAAATTTTTACTGTTAGTTGTTTCAGGCCACTAATCTGGTTGAACTAGCTTTGCAATGAATGCTATGTGAGAAAAGGAGCTTGCAGGACAGATGCTATATGAGATAAGGGTCTCTAGATGGGCATCTGCCACTTTATCTCAACCTGAAGGGCAGCAGATTCAACTTCAAAGGACCTGCCATAGAAAACCTGTAATCAGTGTCAGTTTGCAAAGCTCTGGAATACAGCAGGAATTGGAGAAATGGTTGCTCAGCCATAAACCAAAGTGAGGGAACCTGATGGAGCAAGGAAGGGGTTGCATAGGCTGACAGGATCCAACAGGCAAAGCCCTAAAATCTTCAGGGGATTTGTTGTGCAAATAAACACAAACAGAGGGGTGAGGAACCCCAGAGAATCCAGGGCTAAAGGTAAATGGGAAAGCAAGGAACACTAGAGCTAACCTGGGAGGGTGAGACAGGAGCTGAAGCACATTTCTGCTCTTACCCCACTGGCACTCTAGAGCTACACTAGAGGAAAAGTATCTGAGCAGAATCTGACACACAGAGATGTAGAGAAAACAAGAGCCAGGTCTCACTGGGGAAAAATAGAAAAGTACTGCCATTTCCATTTGCACCAGATGAGGGGAGGACGGGCACACTGGAAGAGCCATGGTTCACTGCAGCACCACGGCCAACCCCAGCGTGTGGAACAGAGCAACACCAGTGAACACAGAGTAACAGAATGAAAGAGAGGGCGAAACAGGAATCCGAACTGCAGCCCAGCAATCAGTAACGCAAGAGAAACACCTCTTTGCTGCCAGAAATGATCCACTCCTTTGAGGGTAAAGCCAGAACTTGGACCCAAGTGTGGATCCAACTCTTCTGACATCAACTTTATACCAAAGCTGAACAAACTACTGATCAGCAAGTTCGCTTCTCATCCTAGGATTAATTTCTAGCTGTCAGATGTTTAATAGCCTAGAGCTAAGGAGTCAGAACAGTTTAAACTGATCAGTGCTCTGCACTTTGCAAACTCAGGCAGGTATATGAAGGTAGCTGAGACAGCAGATCAGACAGCAGAAAAGTACCAAGGAGTGGCAATACCTAGGACGTAAACCAGGTTAAACCCAAGGCCAGCAAGGGCTAGAACAAATGTGGGAAGAAGAAATCAAGCCTAGCAACTAGGCTGGTCCTTTCTGTGCCTTTCTACTTTGACCCAGCCAGTGATTTTTGCAGGGTGGCACTGAGCTGCAGAGGGAAGCCACAGGGTGCTGGAACAGGAATGTAGGAAATTTAGAAATTATCTAAGACAGATTGCAGTCACTCTCTCTAACAACAGAGCCTCTGCTCTCCTGGTTGTCAGCTCCTCAGGTACAACCTGGGTCAGATATTTAATCTTCTCTTGTTTTCCTCATTCTCTAGCAAAAAATTGCCAGCAGGTATGGTTGTTATGGTTGTTAGCAGGGAGATGTAGAGAGTGATGCACAAGTCTCCAAATAATACACAGTGGTAGCCACAGGGCAGACCAAAAGTGACCATTTCACTGCAGCTTCATCCTCTTTGTCACTGAGTGGTGAAGTTCCCTCCACACAGCCACCACCAGCCCTGCTCTCCAGCCAGGTCACCCTGATATACCCAAGTCTCACACAGAAGTTCATCTGTACTGTCCCCACACTATCCCCTTTAACAGACACTGCTTGTATGAGTTCTCACAATGAATCGATTAGCATCATCAGCAAGTGCCATACAAACCTTCCTGATGACAAACTCCAGCTCAAGGGCCTGGTAGGCTGGATTCACAGATACCTGAAGAGGGAGAAATAAGAAGATTGATCAGAGTCACCCTTGTCCTGTTAACCTGTTCCCCTAGCACACATACCAACAGGAACATTCTTCCAGGGGCAAACCACATTCAAAGCCTACCCTTCAACACAGAATTAAGTGCTCACCACCTCAGGAATTTCCCATTCACCACAAAAAGTTAACTGGATCTTCTGTTTTCACAAAATAAAATAACCAAAAAAAGAGAAGAGAGTAACACAAAACAGTTCCAGGAACAGATCTCCTGTCTCCCACACAGTCATTCAATCCACTAAACTGGCAACTCAAAACTCATCCACCCTGTCTTAGCAGATATGAACGTTGGATGAGTCTGAATGAAGGTAACTGACAAGGTTCACTGCAGTCCTTCCCACAGCGCACTACTTAAATAAGATGCATTTTGTTCAGTGTTCTAAGTCATGCCATCATATGAATACTGCCCTTTGGGAATATGCAGCTTGCACTATATTTTTAAGTGAGCATTTACAGTATGAAGTAATACAGGATGCATTTAGAAAGGATTGAAAATGGGTGGTAGCCATTTAGGACAGCAGCATGCTACTGAGAAAATAGTGCTGTAGGCAACAGCACATTTCCTATCACTGGCTGCTGCAAGGTAGTTCACAGAAGTCCATTTCTTGCAGTCCCTTCTGCTGCAGTCTACTTCCCTACATAGTGCAGGACAATTACACAGACTGTTACAGCCAACGTGCCAGGTAAGGGCACAGAAAGCAGAGACAAGGGAGCTCCACTCTGCAGTACCTCCTATTGGATCTTTGGCCCAGTTTGCCTCCCAAGAGGCTACTAAAAACCCACGTGCTGCAGACTGCTTACCAGGATGATTCCTGCCTGGGCAGTTGCAAACTGCATGAGAACCCACTCGTATTTATTGGGACCCCACATTCCCAGCCGGTCTCCCTTCTTCAGGCCAAGTGCCAGCAGCCCAGTTGCTGCCTGGTCCACCTGCAGAACACAAAACACAAGCCTGATGATTGCGCACAGGACGCAGGAGGGGGATTCATCTCCCGACACTGCTTTCTGGGGGAAAAGCATCATCTGTGCAACTGAAATCAGACTGAATGTCTTTCTGCTGCAGTCTGTCAGATAATGCTACAGCAGTGTCGTCTTCTGAGCCACAGAGCATAGACAAGCCCCTGCTTGACAAAATGACTGAAAACACCAAAACAAGTGTAGAACAATACAAAAAAAAAAAAAAAAAAGCAGGAAGGAAACCAAAATAGATAATTATGTAAAAATAGTTGTAAATTAATCCCAAAGACACTTAATGTCTAACTCCCCATCAACTCAGCTTAGAATGAAGCCGTACCTGTATGCTGAGTCTATCTGCACCGCTAGACCTGCCTCCGCTCTGGCATACTTCAAAAAAGATTCAGGTGAGGAAAACTGCATCAAGCAATCTTTGACCAGTCTGGAGTTCCTATCCTGACTAACTTACATTCAGCCACTACTGCCAACATGTGTGCAGATGTGTCTGTAAATATTCTGAGGTATTCAGGATAATTTTAATATGTTCTCAAATTAATTCTTGAAACCTACCTTGGAAGGGAGATTAATTTGAATAATATCTACTCTCTGATTTAGTTCTGAATTACAGACTGCTTTTTTTGAAACTCAGGTGAACGCACCTAATCTTATTTATCTCAATGAATGTAACTGAAACGCAAGTAAATCACAGGATACATTTAACAGAACCTTCCAGGTACTAAGCCTTGAAATATCACTGCATCCATTTTGAACACGTAGAATGCCTATTTTTATATGATATGCATGCAAAGACGCAGGCATCCACTTCTGTGTATGATATAGAGACCAAATCCTTGACTTTACTCAGTTGCCTTTGTGCTTGGACTAGAAACCTCTATATGCTAAGGACCTCTGACAGTCAGAACAGAGTGAGTGATATGTGAGGTGGGGCCTAGTCCAATGAAGAAAAACACCACGACTCAGCCTGTAACACATCAGATAGGGGTGATAGGTCTTCAGTATGAAAGTTCTTTCTGAGATACACAGTAAAGATTTTTCATGTTCTGCCTCCTCCCTTTGTTGCCAAGACTCCAAAGAGGACAAAGGTAGCACATGCCCATTGGTCTGTCCTGGGGAGGTGCTGCTGCCCTCTGCTCAGGGTGAACCTCCATACAAGACACACCTCACTCCTGAGCTAAGCAATTGAAGTGTTTTACACTTCTCCATCACACCTGCTGCTGCTGTTATCCATTCACCTGGGCTCTGCTGGGGCAAACAGGCACTCACCTCCTCTTTGAACTGAGCAAACGTCTTCCAAACCCGATCTTGGCAGAAGACTAAGGCGTCGCGGTCAGGAAACCGGTCAGCGGTCTCATCCAGGCACTGGCCCACGGTTTTGCTGAGAAAGGGAATGTTTGAGGCCCCCTGGACATAGCTGTTAGTCACTCTAGGGGAGGCAGAGGGCACCTCGGTATGCAAGGCACTGAAAGAAAAGGAGAAGAGTGAAGCTTTTAATCTAACATCAATACAATTCTCCCCATCCAGCCTGACAACAGCACTAGGAGTACTCAGGACACATTCCCACACTGGTAGGAACCACAAGCAACCACTTCAGCAGGTCAAGATAAGAAAGACCCCAAAGAGTATGTGCACTGGACATGTACAGCCCGCACCAATGCCAGTGCACCCCCCAATCACAGAATTATTGAGGCTGGAATAGACCTCTGAGATCATCCACTCCAGCCTATGACCTAACACCACCACATCAAGCAGACCATGGCACTCAGTGCCACATCAAATCTTTCCTTAAATGCCTCCACTGATGGTGACTCCACTCCACCCCATGTAGTCCACTCCAGTGTGTAATGACCTTTTCCATTAGGAAGTGCTTCCTAAAGTCCAACCTAAACCTCCCCTGGCATAGCTTCAGGCCATCCCCTCTCTTCCTGTCACAAGCTGCCTAGGAGAAGAGCCTGACCCCCATTCCATTACAACCGCCCTTCAAGTAGGTGTAGAGTGTTGATAAGGCATCTCCCCCCCCCCCCCCCAACCCCGCCAAGGCACAGTCTGGTCCAACAGTCATGCACTTGGGGTGAAACCCCAGACATTGTGGGATATCTGGATAGATTATGGACTCTGTGGTTTACTGAGAGGGGGCAGGTGGGTGGGATCTTTCTGCAACATTAAGAAGCGCAAATAACTTGGAAGGAAAACAATCAGAACACTTTGCAAGCAAATTCCCTTGACCAGCTTCTCTCTACTGGAAAAAAGTAGAAGACTGAGAAAGTTAAAATTAAAGTCAGAGGTGTGTCATTTGGATCTCTCTTCAAAACATTCTGCAAGAAGAGTCCAGTCCTGCACAATAAAAACTATTCAGAAGACCTCAAAATTGAGCTGTAGCCGAGACATTAGTGGTGCAGACACACACCATTCCTGCACAACTCAGGCTGTAGGTGTGTTACTACCTCTGCTAGTCAGACTTCAAAGAGTTTGGTACTGAAGAGAGAATCAGTAAAACAAGGGGTAGAGAAGGCCACACACACTGCAAGCAGGCCAGGAAGCCAGTAGAGAGATGTTTCAGCAGAGCAGCACTTGGGCAAGAATGGGATGACAGGACCCTTGAAAGGAACACAGAGACACTCTGCTGGATGCCAGGCTGGAGAGGGAATGTAGTCAGGAGAAGCAACAAAGATATCTGGGCAAGGCAGAATGGAAAATCATTTCGATGTCATTCAGGCTTCCGCTGAAGTCTGATCACCAGTGGAGAAGCAGAGACCTTCCCTCAAACCACAGTTCCTGACCATCTCGGTATTGCAGTTTTTGCCCTGTTTCCCCTCCCCGCCTCCCCTGTGCCTCTCTGGGCCCAGAGGCACCTCACCACCATGCTGCTTTCCTCCTCTTCAGACATCCCCCTGCTTTCTCTGTCCCTTCTCACTTCTTCCCTGCCTCCCTCCATGCTCTCGGCAACTTCATTTCCACATAGGAGATGACCAAAAGACAGGATTAAACAACACTCATCAGGTGCACGGCTTGGAGACAATGTCCTGTTTGCAGATTCCGTGGATAATAAGGGGGTTCCCTGCCCTATAGCAGAAAAACAGATCAGCCTGAACTGAATCCCCCACCCATTCATGATGGGATCAATATTCTGCAGGCGTGGTATTATTTACTGCACAGTTTCCTTGCTCATAAGACATAAAATCCAACACAAAATTACTTCCTTTGTGGCGTGGAGGTCAGTCTTGAGAGAAGCACAAAACCACATTTTTACCTTCTAAAGGGCCGGGTGAATTTCTGCTCTGAGAACTGAGCAAATGCTTGACCCTGTTTCCCCCACTGCTTTCCAGCAGATAGAGAATTGTGCCGCTCTCAGACACTGCTTCAACATCACTCCTAACAGAGCTCTTGGGCAACTCGTATCAAGGCTGTAGGGCTGCTCAAGGAGGAGGAAGGAGGGCAAGTGCTGAACTGAACCACCTTTTATCAGCTGAGAACTCCTAGACAAGGCATATAGATAAGCTAGATGAATGAAAGAAAACTCTGCAGAAGAAAGGCCTTTATAAGTTGTATACAAGTTGAAAAAGCTCTCCCTAACCCAAGAGGAGGAGAACTGGCAGCCAGAGCCAGCCTGGTCCCACAGCTGTGGAGGCTCTGTTGGGCAAGTCCAGCCACTCACAAAGGCAGGTGTGGAAATCACAGGCTGTGTGCAAAAGCGTTTCCAGGAGGCAGACGGGCTTGACTCTCTAAAGTCACCTCACCTCCAGTTTCACCAGAGTCTGTCCCTAAGTGATCTGCTTTTCTCTGCCAGCTGCGGCAGAGAGAGGTCCCTGCTCATTCCCATGGCCTGAGAAGGGCTGGAGCAGCCAGATCACAGCCACTGATCTGCTTGGACTACAGCACTTTCCCTGACTTACCATCTCAGGAGCCACTGAAAGCAGAGAAGACCCACCAGCCTGGAGTGGGAGCAAGTAAACACAAGCATCTCAGACTGCACAGCTCCCCTTGGGATACCACCCAAAAAATTCATCAGTAAAGTATTTGGTCCAACATACTGTATTACTGCATGATTGAAAGATAAAACCCAAAAGGAGATTGGAGAAGGGAGGAAAAGTTATTAGAAAGTTCATATTGTGAGAAAAGGCCATCAAAGTCCAAAATAACCAGCTGAAACAGACTGCTGTTCCCTGTAGTCAGCCTTCAATATGTACTTGCATAAACCTGCACTCCTAAGGAAAATGGTGATATCTCAAATTGCCACATGTTGGCAAAGCACTAGGCAGATCAGGCTTTCTGCATGTGCTCTGTCAATCTTTTCCAGACCTGAAGAGCCAAAGGGTTTCACTAACTTTTCACACTAAATGCGAGAAAGTGAAAAGCCAGAGCCACATTAGAGTTCTACCTCCACTCTTCATGGCTGCAGCTGCCTCCCTGCTGCCAAATATGAAGATGAAAGAATATCAAAGAGCAGTAAAAGATGTCTTTACAGAGCCCTTCTCTCCAAAACCCTGTGAAAATACTGCTGCAAGGTCACCCTCACAGTGTGAAAGCAGGCAGCTCCTTCACAAAGGTCCCAGGCAGTCACACCTTCAAATGAAAGCAGCAGCAGATTTGAAATTAGGACCTAAGATGCCTCACGCTCATAACACAGGGACACTAATTCCTCCCACCATCACCAGCAGCCTCACTCTGAAAACAGTGTAGGGTCAGTCTCCTTTCTGCCTATAGCCAACATCAAGGGTGTATCTCTGACCTGAAAGAATCCACCAAGAGACCTCTACAGAGAAAGGGTCCAAAGGGTTTAGAAAACATCTTTTCATTCATCTTTGTTACAGAAAACAAATAATTCGCCCTCCTCCTCTTCCTATTAAGCACTTGGTACTGCTAGAGCAACAGACCAATGGGCTGACAGTCTGATGTTACAGCAGCTCTCATTTCCCTGCCTCTGCTGAAAGACAGCAAATAAACCTCTGATTGCTCTGGGGTCTCAGTGTACTCTGCTAAACACGACTCTTGGAGATTACATGCCAACAGCAAGACTGTGGTGCCTGCAGACAAGCCAGCTTCAGCACTCAGTTGCTTCTGCAAAACTCTGTAACTCTGGAGATCAGCAGCACAACTGAATGGAGACAGGTCGGAATCCTGGGGGAATTGCACCTTCGTCCCAGTTCCGTGCAAAAAGCAGGCAAGCAGCTGAATGTTGGCAAGCCCAGAAGACACTCCTGCCTGATGGCAACAAGCAGAAATTACCATAGTGTAGCAAGCACTCTTGACTTACCCTACAAAGAATTCACATTTACCTCTAAATAGCTCCAAAAAAAACATTTTATAGTTGTCAAAATACCATAGCTAGATTAATTCTTCACCTTTAACTCTTCATCAGTCTCTACAGAAATTGTCAGATACAAGATACAAACACATAGCAGAGGCATCAGTGTAACTTCATCCCAATGATGACACACAAATGAGTTCCTGCTCTGTGAAGGACATCGACCTGACCCATGGTGTCCTCCCCTCTGCACACTGACGAAAGATCCTGCTCTCCTAGGGCTTGAGAACTGTCCTGACTGCAGAGCTCATACTCCAAGACATTCACAGACTCCCCAGCACTTTCTTTGTTCATGGACATCTACAAAGAGCTTCTCTCACCCGGCAAAAGCTTTTGTGTCTTTTAACTAACACAACTACCACAAAAGAGTGGTGAAAGTTAACCTTGCTCTGTCCTTACTTCTTCTTTACTCTTTAAAGTAATCCTGTTGAGTAAAGAGTTAGCCAGGTTCTGATTACTTTTTTGTTTAGTTAGTTTGAGGAAGGAACAGGTACAATGACTTTCAGGTTCCTACTGCAACAGACTTTTTGGTTACATTTCCCCCTACGCCTCTCTTCCCTTTGCACTCTTCTGACAAAAAGCTAAATACTGCTTAAAACTTTAATAAACTTTAAAATAACGTTACTAGAAATACTTCGCTCCTCCTAAGCGCATTCTCTTTCTCTCCAAGTGTTTTGTGTTCCTTCCCTTCAGTTTCACTTCTGTGCTGGAGTCCAAGCTGCAGTGAACTCTGTCATGCTTCTCTTCTGATCCGATTTCCAAAGAGCAGACTGAGATGGCAATCTTGGCCTCAGCTGCACACACCAGGCTCCAGTTCCTCACTCCGTCTTGACCCAGCTGCTTTCCTTTCCCACGAACTTCCCCCAAGAGGCAGCACTGAAGTAAATGCAAGGCCAAGAACTTGCCTGACCCTGCCCTGAACCCCAGAGCTCCACAGTACCCCGGATCCACTAGCACCCCAGTGGCCATCACCACCATGCTGTAACACTGGAGAATGGGGACACAGCCCGATGCACCATCCAAGGAAGACAGAGATACCATTTGGTATGTTTCACCATGACTGCAGTCAGGATGCCGCTGCTGCACAACGAAAATTCAAGCCTGGACACATATTCACATCCCTCCACACACTGCACAAGGCTCATCCCCTTCCCTGATCCCTTCCCAGGCCGAGGAGGTAGACCCAGGGCACACATCATGTCATCCGCCACTTTGGAAGGGTTTTAGGAGAGCCAAGGGACAGCAACATACACCGAGGGCAAAACCTGCAGCTCAACCTGCCCTCCCTGCATGCAGCCACCTGCCTGGCTGGACCCCTACACTGCTCTGAAGCTACATCCCCTATCTCCCATCACATATGGCCTCCAACACCTAGAACCCCCATCCTTATCAGACTCTGCGCCCTACAATCTCCTCATCCTTTGCCCTTACAGCCCTCCGTCCCGTATGGCCACTCATTCCTTCTCATCCACATCCCCCTGTTCTTTACAGCTCCCCATCTCTTCTCCCTACAGTCCTCTGTCCCCTACAGCCACTTCAAGCCCCCAGCCTTCTATTCCTGTAGCTCTCTATTCCTGTAGCTCTCCACCGCCTTTCACCCACAGCCCCTTACCTCCTATCCCAGTCCCCACAGCTCCGCATCCCCCATAGCTCACACCACCTAGCACCAACCACTCCTTCCCCTACAGCCTCCTCGCCCCGGCCGCCGTCCGCACCTTCCCAGCGAGACCCGCCGCCGCCCGCTCGCCCAGCGGAGGAGGAACAGCCCACGGCCGGATAGCGCTCCCAGCCGCGCAGCAGCCATGCCTGCAGCAACGCCAGCCCGGCAGGCGGACACTTAGCTAGGCCGCCCCCGCCCCTCGGTGCGCGGGGGCGATCGGCCCCGGCCCCGGCCCCGCCCCATATTGAAATGCAGCTCTACGGCCTCCCCAGAGCCTTCTCTGCTCCAGGTTGAGCGCCGCAGTTCTTTTAGCCGGTCTTCATGGAAGAGTTGCTCCCCCCCCCCGCCCCCCCCCGATCATCTTCACGGCCCTCCTCTAGACCTGGGCCAGCAGGTCCATGTCAATCTTGTGTTTGGGGGGTCCAAAGCTGGACTCCCAGGCAAGGTGTCACCGGCACAGAGCAGAGTGGCACCAGTGTTTCTCTCTATCTACTGGCCACATTGCTTTTGATGCAGCCCAGGGTGCCATTACCCTTCTGGGCTGCAAGCACACACCAGTGGCTCGTGTGCAGCTTCTCATCCAACAGGACCCCCAACTTCTTTTTGCTTCTCTCAATTTCACCATCCCCCAGCCTGTACTGATATAGAGGGTTGCCTGGCCTAGGTGCAAGACCTCGCATTTTGCCTTACTGAACCTCATGAGATTCTTCTCAACCCACTGAAGGAGTTATCACAGTCACTACCTCACTAACAACTTTATACACTCTCTCGCTGTTCAAACCCTGTTATGGGATGGAGACCAGCAATGAACTGCAGAGCTGCCACAGAGCTGGGATCCCCTCAGACATGAGCAAAGGCATGGGCAGATAACCAGGTGAGGAGCTGAGCCGCAATGCTGAGCTCTTCTGAGGCCTAGCCACAAGACCAGCACTGCTCTGCTCATGCTGAAGGAGGAGGAATGACACATGCATCATTCTCCATGTACAGTGACCAATAGCCTTTCTGGGTATTGCCTGCAGTAATGGCTAAGAGCTAATTAATCTTGTGAAAGGGCTAGGGTATAAATTGAAACCCAGAAAATGATCCGTGTCTTTTAAATACCTTACAGGCACTGACAAAACAGTGCTCTCAGGGCTGTTCCTGGCTCAGCCACTGACATATGGGGTGATCATTGGCTGTGCCTAGGAGGAAGAAGCTGGAGTTCAGTGTATCTAGACACAGTGTGTCTGTACCGTGCTGAGCACAGTGACACTGGTGACCAAGGACATCAATATTAGCCTTGGAATAGTGAGGTGTTCAACATTTCATTTGAGAAGCAGGAAGAATTTTTCCCCAATGTGCATCTTGTTCCATTGTTTGGTGGCAGCACTAACAGTGGAGTCTTTGGTAAAGGAAGGGAGATTTTTCTCTTTGAAATGTGAAAAATTGTCCACAGCTGCAGAGGGGGACACCAGGTGAGGCAGGCCAGAGATTTGTCAGCTTATACCTCCAGGATGGCAGAAAGGATCCTTAGATCAGTTCTTGCTCCCTTCTTGCTAATGCTCTTGCAGCCTTGCTCTAGCAGAGTGCAAATGTGCCTCATGGTATGGTCCATTTGTCTCACAGAGGTCTGAAGTCTTTTCAGATGTGCACAACAGCTCTAATTCCATATCAGTCCCATTAAAATCAGTGGCTAGGTGAGTTTATGTGTCTCTGCAGAGAAAGCCAGACATTCGTGGCCAGAAGTTATCCTTTCACCACTTCAGCATGGAGTAATTTTCTTTGTCTGTACTTTAGGAGCATCAAAGTGTGCTTGACGTTGTATAACCACAGAGAAAACAAGACCCAAGCACCATCATCAGGGATACAAAAAAAACTTGTTAACTTTTAATAAATAAAAATAAAGTTGACTTTCAGTTTAATCTTCCCACCTTCTGATCATGAGCCTACAGTGTGAATCCCAGTTAGGTATTAAACTAAAAATTATGCCGAAGTTAATGTGACCATGACATTTGGATGTATTTGTTCATCAGGTAGGTTCTGTAACTGATCTACACCCTCATTGCTCAAAGGTTCTTGGACTGATGTAAACCCAGAGTGCAGATTCAGTCTCTACAGCACTGTACAAAGTTTCTCCAGAGATGCAGAGGGTCTCGCTCAGATCCCCTCCGAGGATTTCCAGGTTATTCCTTGCGAGCAGGACTTGACATGGTGCCTCCAGTCTGGGGAAGCGCCATGAGGGCTGTGCAGCTCATGCCAGTCTCTCACTACTTCGGGAAAAGGTGAGACTCGCGTGGTCGGCTGCCCTCCTTGGTGTCTTGCCTGGGGCATACCGAATTGTGATGCCTCCCCACCTATCCTTGGAGAGGCCTCCTCTGGCCCTTCCTTGTGCTCCGAACCTTGTTGTGGATAACAATTAGATTATTCCAGAAGTAGGGTGAGTGCCCTGCTCCGAGTCTGTGTTTTGTATTATCCCGGATTCCTGACAGGCTGTCGAGGGGCCCGGAGCCGACGGGGGAGCCGCCGGCGGCCGCCACGGCAGCGATCCCGATGCCCCGGACCCGGCTCCGCTCTGGACCGGCAGGGGGCGCGCTCGGCCCCAGGACTGGCTGTCCCCGCGCGACGTGGAGGCGGAAGTGGGTGGCAGGGTCTCCGCGGGCCGGGCCGCGCTGCACGGCGCTCGGAGGACCCACGGCCGCCATGGCGCGGGGCGGCGGGAAGGGGCTGAGCCTGAAGGATAAGCTGGACGGTAACGAGCTGGACCTGAGCCTCTGCAACCTGAACGAAGTGCCTGTCCGGGAGCTGGTGAGCGTCCGGCCCGCGGGCCCGCCCGGCGAGGACGGGGCTCGGTCCCGAGGGTCGGCTCTGCCAACGTGGTTCCTGGGAAGGGGCTGCGCAGGGGACCGAGGCGTGCGCACGGGGGCCAGATGTGTGCAGGGGAGTCAGATGTGCCGGGGCTGTTTGTGACTCGGCCTCCAGGTAGGCAGAACTGCAGAGAGCAGTGTGTCGTGTCGTGTCTCCCGCTGTTCACAGCGATTTCGCATCTCTTAAGTACTGCCTTTAGACCCAGAAATCAGTCGGGGTATGCTGTGCTCTCAGAAGCGGCCGCGGGGAGATGGGCAGACTGAGGCGGGAGAGACCGCAGAGGTTGAAGCAGAACCGGGAGGCGTTTGGAGAGCCCGGGTGTACGTGGGGTTCATGTAGTGCTTTGTTCCTCTTCCAGGCCAATCTTCCAAAAGCTACAGTGTTGGATTTGTCCTGCAACAACCTAACGTCCTTGCCGGTAAGGTGCAAAAGAGAGGCTACTGGGAGGTACTTAGAAAATATAACTGGTGCTTCATTGGAGCTGGCCTTACCCTGGGGTGGCTGAATAGCTCTTATGTCCATGTGATCGGGTCAGCACTGGTGGTGGTTTTGGCTGAGGCAGGAAAGAGAGAGGGGTTGTACTGCATGAAGATTGCAGTGTCTTCCTGGGTCCCTAAGTGAATGCACACCCATTTCGTCAGCAGAGACACTCAGGTTTGTTTCTATAGTAAGGCCACACATCACCTTGTCTGTGTTACCTATCCCACTACTTTCCACCTCCATATTTTGAGGCAAAGAAGGAGAATGAGTTATTTTTTTGTCACAGTTCTGTAGTAACTTAAGCGTTTCTGGCTTATGTAAGGTGCAAGCTATCTCCATATGCTCCCTGCTGAGGTTCTTCTGTAGAGGTGCTGACAAGTTTTTTCTGGGTTTTGTTTGTGTTTATGTTTTAGTCAGACTTCTGCAGTTTGATGCATCTGGTGAAACTGGATTTGAGTAAAAATCGGCTTCAACAGCTGCCCTTGGACTTTGGCCGCCTGGTCAATCTGCAGCACCTGGACCTTCTGAACAACCGTTTAGTCACCCTGCCAGTCAGCTTTGCACAGCTCAAGGTAAAACCGTTTGCTGGGCAGTTACGTAAAGCTTTGGGATTCAGCCCAGGGTCTTGTGATCCTTCTCAAGTTGATTGCTCTGGTAAAGCATCCATCCTGCTGACTACCCTTTCCAAAATTCAGCTGACTCTGCACCTCAGTTCAGTGGAAATCATCTCACATCTACTGAAAAAGCCTCTGCACAAGCCCTCTGCTTATCTCACATACCTGTTGTGAAAAGAAAATAGTACTTTGCTTCTGCTAAGGATCTTTTAAATTGCAAGTCTGCCATGTTGTTAAAGCCTTCTCTTCATTGTTCCTTTCTGCAGAACCTCAGGTGGCTGGATCTGAAGGACAATCCACTAGATCCTGTCCTGGCTAAAGTGGCAGGAGACTGTCTGGATGAGAAGCAATGTAAACAGGCTGCTGTCAAGGTAAGGATCCTGCTTGTATACTGTTTTTTCTTGGCTTCGGTGGTGGTGGTTCTTCCTCTTTTTGCTTAGCAAGCTGGTTGGGTGCTGCAGCAGCATTTTGAAGTTTATTCTGCCAGTCTGTTAGGGCTTACTGCACCGACTTCTGTGCCTGTAGAGAACAAACACTGGGCTGAGTAGGACTTCTTTTCCATTAATGGAGTTAAGAGAGACCTAAATGCTGGTTGCCAAGAAGATGGAGCCATAATCAGACAAAATAATCCATGTCTAGCCTTATAGTACAAAAGTCTTCAGAGAAGTTCTGGCAAACTGTAGGCTCACATCAATAGCAGTGTTCTGTGATACTCTCTAGTTTGCCAGGTTTGGGTTTTAATTGAAAAGTCTGTTTCTTAACTGCAAATATTCATGTGAGAAAGTGTGAACTCCCTCTTCACACCTATACCTGTAGGAGTAGGTCAGGGTGGGTGGTCAGCCCCAACTGACTACCCCAGCTATGTGTCAGCCATTCTGTTTTGAACTGACTGTGCAGTGAGCTTTCTGCAAAGCCCTAGGGTTGTTTTCTTGGACCTTGAAGGTACTGCAGCACATGAAGGCAATCCAGTATGAGCAGGACCGACAGCGGCAACAGAAGCTCCAAGCGGAGCGAGGTAAGCACAAAGAGCCCTCACTGTCTGCTGAGGTCTGATCTTAGTCTCTCTTAAGCACCCAAATGCATTGATTGCCATCTCATATATACTTGTAATTGTCAAAGTATTGAGGACTTAGGGAATACTATGTTAGGAGGGGTAGCAAGGGATAACTGCAGTTTCTTGACTGAAGAATAGCTAGATCTCTAGATGGAATGCAAGACTGGTTAGTTTAAAAAAAAAAAAAACCCACAGGATTTATTTTAAGGGAAGCCTAATTTTGAAAGAGCAAAGTGCACAGTATATGATATTAAAAAAAAAAAGGGCTAAAATAAGATTTGATTGCTTTCCTCATTCCAACTGGGAATAGATAAGCAGGCAATAACCCTTTACATAAAGTGATAACTCTTCCTATTAATGTGCAGAAATGGAGAAGAAGCGTGAAGCAGAACAGCGAGCAAAAGAGGCTCAAGAGAGGGAACTGAGGAGGCGTGAGAAGGCAGAAGAGAAGGAACGCAGAAGACGGGAGTATGATGCTCAGAGAGCTGCCAAACAGGAGATGGAAAAGAAAACTAAAAAAGAAACTGTGCAGCCCCGAAGTAAGTAGTATCTGGTTTGGGTGGGATTGTATCAGATTTTATCGTCACGTTTGGATGCTGCCAAATTTGCTTTTATGCAGCCCAGGTACTGGCAGATGGTGGGAGTACAGGGAAACCCGCAGACTTCTCATAAGCTGTACTGCCCTGCCCTTCCTCCTTCACCTGTGTTCCTGATCAACTGCTGAGCTACTAGAACCAGAAAGTTTTTCAGCTGTTCCTAGAGAAAACTTCATTATTTTTTGAGTACTGAACTATATGTGCAAAACTAGATCTTATTCCACCAGAGTGCTTTACACCCTCTCCACTGCTGCCACTGAAACTAAACCTGAAACTTTTCATCTAAACTGTTAGATCCTGCCCATCTACTTACTAATCAGAGTTGAGTCATGAAAATTCATAATAAAAGACAGCTGCAGTACAGGCTAAAGTATCTTACCTGAACAGCCTGTTCAGGCTGTTAAAGATACTTGATCAGCTCCTCACATTCTGTCCTGTCAATGTTCTGTTTACAGAGCCTGCTTCCAGTTCACGGCCCACTCAGCCCCCCCGGCACAGGCACTCCTGGTCACGTTCTGTGCTGAGGGTTCTGCTCTGTGTTCTGCTGTGTGTGCTTCTTGCTGTGGCTGCCTGCAAGCTGACAGAGCTGCGACGTCAGGCCCTGTGCATCAGCATCAGCACTCTGTTTGAGGATGTGGTAGCTGCCCTGCAAAACCACAAAACCCTGCAAAATATGCTCCAACAGAACTCACAGCAGTGATCGTCCTGGGCAGGCACCTGCTTCGTCAGCATCTCCCTCCACCATCTATGCAGCCAGAATTCCTATGGAATTGTGTTCTGATGAAACTGCTTTTAAGTTGTCAGCGTTGGTTTGCTGGTCCACTCCACATAGAGCAGTTACTATTAAGATCATCTTTGCTGTGCGTGTTTCACAGTTAACAAACTTGTTAACACCCCTCTACCTCCAGGGAACGATTACCTAGACTGTGAGATACAGAGTGCCGCCACGCTATAGGAGTGGAAAAAACATCCCGTGGCTAGCTAGGTAGCTGTAGCTGTGTCCTGGAGGTGGAAGGTTTTCAATACATATCCATTACTTGCTCTCATTTCCGTTTGTGCTGAAATTGGTGACATGGCTGTGTGGAATGATACATCGAAGCTTTCTTCAGGACCAATCAGAGGTGCGTAGGACAGCTGTGGATGTGTGTGCCGGGGGAGACTGCTGGTGTACTATGAAAAGCAGCTGAACCTTTGCAATACAAGTTTTCACAGCAGTTTGTCTGAACTGGATGTGTATGTTGCTAATGCAGTTTTAATTAGGTCTTTTAGAAGTAGCTGAACATTATTTTTGAGTACATATAATAATGATTTTAATGATTTTTATTTTTTTTAATCTATTTGACCACATTAATTTTAACTAGCCAATGCCAGCAAAGTGTCTACAGCTTAGGAAGGGCTTCTGGCCCCACCACAAGCTGGTTTTGTGTCTGCAAGAGGCAAGTGTCCAAGACTTCTGGACAGGCACTAGGTGGCACTGTACTGGTTTGATCTGTTGCGGCTGATAGGCAGAAAAGGGCTTCACTATGGGTCTGTTTGGGTTCGATTTGCACCTAGAGAAGGACACCCATCTATGAATTATTCATGATTTTTTTACAAAGAAAACCAAATGTGAGTTTTTTGTATCCTGAAAGGCTTTCTAGTAATAAAAAAAGTGTGCATAATGTAAGGGTAGGTTTCAGAGGATACCCATGGCAGACTCCACTGCATTAGTCACCAGAATCCCCCCCCTCTTCAGATACCTGGGATGCCTGCTGATCAAAGCAGTGACATGAGAAAATACTACAGAGCATTCCATACTGAGGTCGTCATGGAAGTGGTAATCCTTCCATCTTTCTGTAACCTAATGGTAAGACTGGTTTCCCTGGGTACCACACAGGAAAAAAGTGACAGTGTGAAGATCAGGCAGGAGGAGCTGCCCATCTCTGGCTTAGCAGCATCTTTCCTAAGCTTCCCTGAAACTGCTGGGCTTTGCCTTTAGTATCCAACTCATTACATGCTCTAAAAGGTCTGCCCTTATTACGCAGAAGCATTTGGAATTGTGGCAACAACATTCAAAGTGACATTTCTTTGCAGATATTAGTCTGCTGCTTTACCATCCACAAGAGTGCTGCTCAAGGTCACAGATGCCAGGCTAATACAATTGATCAGAGGCATGTGCTGGCAAGGTAAGGGCTCCCAAGTGTCATGGACAGGTGTTTTGATTCATTCAGGGCAGGACAGCTCTGAAAGGTAGTGATGCCAGGAGGTCAGGCATTCATTCATCTTAGCGCTGATACGATGAAGAAACGTATCTGTCCTTATGTGCAGATAAGTGCTAGTGGGTTTGTGGACAGGCAAGCAGGTTCCACGATCTAATTAGAAGAAAGCTTATTCTGACAACTGGTTAGACTCGTAATTCCAGCACATATAATCTGATTCAAGACCTTCTACAGATTAAACTGGAGACTGAACTAGGGAAATCTAAATTTATATCTGAAAAATGGGTCTTACTCATTCCCTTCTGAGCAGTGGGAAACTGATGTATTTTGTGAGGTAAAGTTCTTCCACCTCCCTAGAACATATGCACCATGTTGCTTTAGCATGAGGATTTTTCACTAGAGAGAAGATAACTACTAGAAAGTAGAAAGTATTCCTTTAAGATGATGCACCTGTCTGTATTCAAGACAGCATATTAAGCAGAGATTATTATCCCAAATTATTTATTTTAGATGAAGACAAAACAACCACCAGTAATGTAAGTAGTCTCCAACTCACTCTCTTATGGGAGATGTTAATAATCTTATGTAAACTCTACAGCCATTTAGCAATTTTATCTAACCTGCTATAACAAAGTTTAAAGGTTTAAACTCTTTAAACTAGAATGGATGAATCTATTTGTTACCTAAGCACTTCTGAAGGAAGTTTAAAATGGGCTGTTACATAGCTGAACACCTAAACCAAGCAAACAGTATTTTCTCATCCCCTGGGGCTACCCAGTGAAATTCAAGTAGATATCAGGATCATGGGAAGTCATCTGCAGATAGATCCGTCGGGAGAGTTCTGGTCCGACCCGCCGGGAGGTGCCTGTCACACCATCCCCACGGTGCACAGGGATGTTAGCCAGCATGTTTTCCCGCTCCTGCTCTGAGGAGCACCTGCTATAGGCCTAAAAGCAGCACAAAGGACAACAGTATCACCAATTTGGATTATTTTTTTTGAGCAGTGGATACAAAGTCTGCATCTGTGCCTGCTCTATCCTCTCACAGCCTATGCTCATTTTTCATCTAGTCTCTCTCCAGACCTCACTGGTGAGCTTACAGGCAACACAGAACCAGTATGGCCCCCTCAGCAGTCTGCTCTGTAAAGGCAGAGCAATGAGTACCAAAGAATCAGCCCATTCATTGCCTTACTAAAGAGCTCATGCAAGATCATTTAATGCCAACTAAATGATTACTTCCACTCCTTCCACTAGCTGGCTGTGTACACATAGTGTTCAGTATTCCTGAGGCATCCTCACCTGGGTCAGAAGCTGAGGAGAAGGGTATGCAGACACAATGGCCTCGGCCATCTCGAGGCTCACCCGGTTAAATTGCTTTATCTGTCTCTTCCAAACTTCCAATAGACCCTTTCCAGAACGATCCACCTTCACCCCTCCACACGAGATCTTCTCTAAGTAGAAAGAGAATCCTGTCTTTGCATGCTCCCGCCTAGGGAGAGCAAAGGATGGGAAAGACAATGAAGCAATGAAGTACTTCTGACCTCTGCATCTGTCGTCACAGAGCCATTTCTCACTGTGCTCTTACAGACACCGCTGGCATGAAAGTAAATGCTAAAAAATGTGATCCCCTTTTTTCTACATGCATTACCAATTCTTTTGTATAAGACTCAGGTTTCTCACTGAAACAATCCTGTTCTTGGGAGCAATCCTGAGACAAGCTAAGGTGCATACAAAGTGGTAAATAAGAATTTACTTTCTGTCAACTATAATAAAATATTTTTACATATCACTTCAAATGACATCTCTTCTCATGGATGAGATGTAAAACACAGCAGCTGTTCTGACAGGAATGCTAGGACTGTGTGAGACTGACAAGATGTCTAGCTATCACAGTGCCACATGCTGCTGTCTTATTGATGGAAGCAGCTAAATGGTTCATTCTCAGTAACATGTCTCTTGGTTACAAACTAAAGAAAAGCTGCTGCTGTAAGAGCCCAACCCTACTTGCGTTCCCTTTCTACTCTTAAAAAAATCAGACTCAGCAGAAGATTTTGCTCGATATTAAGTGAGATTCCCAGGTGACACCAGGGTTTATTCTCACCCCTTCCCATGCAGGACTTCAGTTTCTAAGAGCTAACCCTGTGCTGAAGGAGCTGCAGCAGGAGCTGCTCTGTCTCTTGCTCCTTTGAAAATCCATTATACTGTGTCATACTGAAGCGCAGCCATGCGCCTGCTCCTCTCTCCCAATATCTGAAAGTGCAGCCTGTCCAAAGCCAATATAACCAAACCTCATCTCCTTACTCACTTGAAAGGTGCTTCAGCTACAGCTTTTGTGAACATAGCAGCAAATTCTCCAAGCTCCTCCCAGCTCTCAAAGAAGGTAACTTGGACCTGTTTGTTCAGCTGCAAATCCACCAAGGCCTGTAATTATAATTGGAAACAATAAATGGAGCAACTAGTCTCGCGTCGAACTTTGCTCTGTTTGAAACGAAAGAGGACAAGAGCATTGACTCTCTATACATTTTGGCAACAGTTTATTTAAGGCATTGAAGTATTTTGGAGCAGCCTGTCTCCTGCTGGTTGCTACCAATTTAACACAATGGTAGGCAAGAGACAGTGGCTACACATCTGTTCTAAAGATACTCACTTCTTCCACATCCATTCTTGTTATCTCCAGGCCAGAATCCTTAACTTTCCTTTTTCTCGGTTTTTGCTGCTCCTCTTCTCGGTTTCCACTTGCTGCTGCCTGCTCCAGTCTCTTTTTTGACTGAATTCTGAGAGACCCAAGAAGAGCAAACTAAGACTGGGAGTTCATGATCTTCCCCCAGTATTCCCCACTGGTCACTGTGGTGACAGGCTGGACAGGATCTTGCTTGTTTCTGTATAGCAAACAGTGGAGCAGTTCTGGGTGGGAAAACCTCTTGTGCTCCAGTATTTGCTACAGGGAATTCATGTAATGGCATTTTTCAAGACCAGAGACAACACAGAAACGTTTGGAGGGAAGTTTAACCTGAAATAATTTTCTATTCCAACTACTGCTAGTGCCAGAATTTTCCCAGGCATTTTATCCATCACATGAGCTATGTAGCTCTGCAAGGTCTCCCTCTGTCCTTCTGTGAAGCCGTGAGCCTCCTGTGAAGATCAACAGAAAAACAGGAGTTAAACCATGCTGAGGTATACATGCGAAGTACAGCAAACTACGGCTCTGATTCTGCAGATGACAAAGCCCATTCATACAGCTCTTCAGGGGCAAGCAGGCAACACTATATCCAGTTTAAAGTGGCAGAAATACATAAAAAACAATCCCACTTGATCTGGCAATGTTACCTCTTCAAAAATCTGTGAAAAATGTAAGTAGGAAAGAAAGCTTGTCAGAACCTTGCATTATACAGCCATATAGTGTCTTTGATCCATTAATGGCTTCTGAAACCAGATTTCTAGTTTACTGGAACTATGCCTCCATCCCACATTAAAACCTTCCTGCCATGAAGGATGACAGACACCACCCTTCCAGCTAGGCACATTTTAAGGGCAGAAAAGCCCTAACCATTCTCACTTCTCTGTAGTTGCGAACCATGGACAAAAACTCCTCCAAGCGATGCAGAACCAGGACATTTGGTTCTTCTGTCCATTCATCTCCTCCTCCGACCTGTTCAGATATGAAAACAACTAGCCAGAGCAACAGTCTGTTTAGAATTCACTCAAACCAGTGGTCCTACTCAGACCTCCAAGGCAGGGAGAAAATTATAGGGTGCCTACTTGGGTTGCTAAATGCAATTACTGATGGGCACAAATATCAGGAAAAGGGCAAGAACATCCACATTTTGCTTGCACACCTGAGATGACAGTGTCTTTCTCCTCCAGGTGATGCTGCAGGGAACAGCCTGATTCTCAACCACAGAGGAATAATTTGCAGCCTGCAAAGCACTAAGGACCTGTCCACCACCATCTACCTGTAAGAGAACTGAAATTGCTGCATGGGTCAGGCCTCCACAGAGAGGAGACAAGTAAAGATGAGGCTGGTGCAGGCTGTGAGGTTAAATACCTTCATCTAGCACCACAGTTACATATTTCTGGCATTCCCCTGGTCGCTGAGCTTTCACCATCCGGGCAAGGGCTCTCTTCCTCTCTTTCTCCTGCTCCTGCTGCTTTCTCCGTGCTTCTTGCTCTCTCTGCTTCTGCCGTACAGCCTGGGAGATTATCTCTCTTTCGTTCTGATTGTGTTTTGGCTTCTTAGGAGGGGGGGATATTTCTGGGCTTGCTCCACGTACCAGAAGCCTGCTAGACAGGTCTGTGGCGTCATCCTGAGAGGCCGTCACGGTGCACGAGGAGGGCCTCTCGGCACTGTGCGTGCCACCTTGGCTGCCACAGGGCACATCCACATGCGATAGGTCTCCTTGTGGCCCTCTGGTGCCAGGTGCCAACGGGCCGCTGCCGCCACCTCCTGCATCGCCATCGCTCGGCTGGAAGGGCTCAACATTTACTTTTCTTTTTCTTTCCACCCTCTTCAGCCTCTCAGGTAAAGGGACGACTTCCACCTCCTCCTCCTCTTCGCTCCCACTGCTTACCACTACAAATGTTTCTGCCGCGTTCACCACCTTGGAAACAGGAGACGAGGACGGCCGGTGGCCCAGCCGGCCGGGAAGCGGCTGCATGAGGGAGGCTAAGGTAGGCAGCTCCTCCCCGTCGCTCCCCTCGGATCTCGACTCGCTCTCCGCCATCCCCTTCCCTGCCTCTACTGACAGGAAGCGCGCGCGAGCGGCGAGCCAACCAAACCCGCGCGCAGCTGGCGGCGATTGGCTCGAGGGCACGTGCACAGGCGCTCCGCCCATCCCGCCGGAAGGGGCGTGGCGAAGACGATGGCGGCGCTGCCGCGGGCGCGTGAGTGAAAGGGCGCTGGGGGGGGAGGATTTGCCTTGCCTTCGGCCGTGCCGGGGGGTAACGGAGGAGTGTCAGGCCCTCGCTTTGTCGTATCGCGGGGTTACTCAGGCGAGAGGCTGGTTCGTAGTGCAGCCTGCCGGCGGCAGGGTCAGTCCTAAGATGAGGCCGAGGTGCTGAGGGCGTTATCCCCTCCAGACTCGAAAGTTTTCGGGCATGAGGACTGCCCTCGTGGTGAAAAAAGTATCTCTGAGGAAACAATGCCCACGAGCGTTAGAGATGAGGTAGTGAGGAAGTCCTGTTCCACTTCACCAGTCCGGGGCTTTACAGAGCCTTCTGTCGACATGTAGCAGCGTGGCAGACAGGAACCTCATGGTTCACTTGACGAGGCACAGACAGAGGCTGTCCGCTGGCTGCCGGTGTGACTGTAAGCCGGAACCCTCTCAGTCGTTTCCAGAGAGCCACTTTTCCTCATCTCTGATCCTTTGGAGTTAGTGTTTTTGCTAGCAGTATTCTGTCATACAATACAAAGTGTAACCCTGGAATCAACCTGGGGCGATTTCTTTTTCTTTTTTCTTTTTTTTATATATAGATATGAATTGGACTATAACTTCGTAAAGTTTGCATGTATGAAACTGACTTGTGTTCATGTTTGCATGTATGAAACTGACTTGTGTTCATCTTTGCTCTCCGCTGTCTGTCAGAGCCTTTAACCTAACGGGAAATCTTCTGACACTAATGGCTCTTTGAAGAGTAATTCGCATTTTCAGAGCACCACTTCTAGCTCACTGAGTATCTCTGGCAACTCAGCTATGATTAAATGAACCCAGTGGTTTTACTCGGGTCAGGAAAGCAAGACTTATGATAATGACTCTTTGATACTAACCTGCTGCTTAAGAGGCTAAATAGAGGGATCCAGAAAAACTGCATTTCCCTCCTAGCTGATTTTAGAGGTATCTAAAAATAACTAACAATATCTTAAGAATTTTTAAGAGAGAACTTTGTCAGGAGGTTGGGTTTCTCAATGATAAAAAAATGTGTTTCCTGTCAATGTCTCTTCTTTGTTTAAGGAAAAAGTTTGTGCTGTGATTAATATTTTGTGTTCCAGAGAAGATCAATGTCTGTAACAACTGTTTTTTTATTCCTTGGCTTGTCCTGATTGTAACTCAAAGACTCACACAAAGTGCTTCAATTAGTATATTCAGGATAGCAATCATTCGCTTATATGTTGTCATGAATCAAGGTCTTCTCAAAACATTACTGTGTAAGTAAATGCTATTCAGGCGAAAGGGGAGCTGGAATGGATCCCAGCTTGTTTTTTCTCAGCTGTATAAGGCAAATCCACAGCAACCAGTAACCTCTGTATGGTGTTCTATAAGGCCTCACTGAAATGGAAATTTGTGCTTTAACATTGTGGCCAGGAGCTTTTTCCCTCCTTGGGCAGCAGGAGTGTTTGAGATGCAGCCTCTTTGCAGAGGACTTAGGCCATGGTGGTCTACTTGTAGTTTATTTTGGAAATATTTTCCTTCAAAGCTTTCTTTTATCTGTTGTTTTAAAGTCTGTCTTAACCGGCATTATTTGCATCTGAAAAAAATAAAGCCTGTATTAGTTTTTTTCAACTGATGTTATTCTTGCTCCCAACCCAGTTCTAACTGTTCCTCAAATAAGCCTGGTCGCCATCAGATGTGCTTCTAAGAAAACTGGGGGCAGCTCAAAAAATTTAGGTGGCCGCAGTCCTGGGAAGCGATATGGATTCAAAAAAGTAGAAGGTAGGTCTAGGTCTGAGCATCTGCCAAGTTGTGTTTGTGCTTCATTGGGTTCTCAACAGCTTCTTCACTGGTTCAGGTGTCCATTGTTGAGTATTTCAGTAAGATGTGGCCAGAGCAGGTTGTGTGAAACCTTGTGATCAAGTGCAGTCAGCTGGAGGACCAGGGAGTCAGTCTCCCACAGACTGACTGAAGTCCACTTTCTCACATGCTGTGTTGGAAAGTTGGGTATTTTCAGTGTTAGAAAGGAGAGGGTTAGCAGAAGCCAAAGTACAGTTTCTTGCAGCAGAGTGCTCAATAACTATTAGCTTTGCTGATGAAAGCATATCAACATAAAATGTAATAAAACAAGTGCTTTCAGCAAACAGAAAATGCCCTATACCCTGGAAGTAATCTTTTAAAATACTAGAATTGCTTTTTTTGTAATGGTAAATCCTTTTATTTCCTACTAACTGTGTTTTGTTGGATGCTTTTAGCATTCAAAGTAATCTTTCCTTAGGAAAGTCCCACCGAAAGTTGACATTTTTAAGTCCTGGAGCCAGGGCTTCGGGTAGCTCCATTTTTCTGCATTCTCTGTTACTGTGTTGCAGGTGCATTTGTGCGTGCAGGCAACATTTTGGCTACACAGAGGTTGATACGCTGGCATCCAGGGGCTCATGTAAGTTGTTTTTATATCTCTTCCTAAGCTCTGAACAGAACAGTGGCCCACAATAGGCTCCTGTACTCAGTGCCTCTGCTCATTCAATCTCATTCTTAATGTAGTTTCCTGTATTCTATATAATCCTGAAACTGGGTTTAATTACCTGGTATTTAATAGTCAGAGCACCTGGTCAGAGTCAAATTTCTGCCCACGTGTCTCAGGAAAGGTCCAAAAGGTACAGATATTCCCAAACACTTGGGTGCTTATGCTTCAGAGTGGCACTGGTATCTCCTCTCTTGTAATGAGCACCATAGCATACTAATGGCTGGAAGGAAGCAATATGGGTTTCTTTTATTTTGAAATACAAAGCAATAGATGCCTTTGAATCCAGACTATCAAACGAGGCAGACTAATACTCAGATCTGCTTTAGTGGTGGACCTCCAGTGATTCATTTCTAACAGCACTCTTCTTCCAGGTGGGGATGGGCCGTAACAAGACACTTTATGCCCTGGAGGATGGGATCGTGAGATACACCAAAGAGGTCTACATACCTCCACCCCGCAGCAGTGAGAGCAGGGAATTGATCTGCCGGCTACCCAAAGGAGCAATTCTCTATAAAACCTTTATCAATGTTATCCCTACCACAGAAGTAGGGAGCTTTAAACTGGTCACCATGCTCTGATCCTCCTGTATGATACAGGGATGGACAGGAAAGAGCAGCTGGGACAGGCCACTCTAGCTGGACTGGCAGCCAAAGATGTGAATATTCTAGCTTGAGATAGTTTAGGACTTTTGTTTTCTTCCTCCTAAAGTATGTGTGGTCAATGTCCAGGCACTGGAATCACCCGATGGCATTTGTAAGAGTGCGTAATAAATGCTGTGGGGGCTGCTAAAGGTCTTGCATGTTCACGGAATGTGTTACTTAAGTTCTAAATATTGCAGAAGAGGACAGATCCTTTTTCACTTACACCTGTGTCTGAGGAAGGTAGATTTCTCCTGTCAAACTCATCTCAGTGATAAACTCAGATATCTTAAAGTATTCCATTTATTAACTGTGAGGCGAGTTCATAGTTCTAAAGCTAACTCGTAGCTGATTTTAAAGTGCCTGGTCAAATGCACAATCTTAGGGTGATATTGGAAACTCAGCAGCTAGAAGCATATCAAAGCTGTAATCCAGAAGACTTACCCTTTTGCATCCCCCAAGTCATTCTGTGACATTTTTGCTCATATAAAGGGGGCCCACATGCCCTGTGGCCAAATCGATCTCATTTTATCTACTAGTTTGTAAATTATTTGAAACATTGTCTCTGAAATAGAAAACAGGCATTAAAGTTGGTAGTGTAAGGATACCAGTGCTGATTTTTTCAGACTGTCTGCTCTGCAGAAGACAACTGAGTAAACTGGGTCTGGAAAGAGTCTGGTGCACTACATATGTCCAAGGTCTCTGATACAGTTCCTGAGAAAGCTGAGGGATGCCTTAAAAGCATGCTCGTAGGGAGGTGGCATCTGTAGAGGAGAAAGGAAGACCATTAGAACTGATGAGAAACTATCAGATTACCCTGCTCTTTTCACAGAGCAGATGACAGGGCTCACACCCACTATTGGTGTGAAGTGAAATCCCTGCAGTCCTGAGAGCAGCAGGTTGCTGGCAAGATAGACCCCTGGAAGATCAGTGTTTAGCACTGGTTTGCAGCATGGCAAATCCACTGGAGGGGCACATCCCCCTGGCTACACTCCCCTTACTGTCCCAGGTCCCTGCTCTTCCCTTTTCCCTACAAGGATTTGTCACGAGTCACCAGACCAGGAAAGGTGTGATTTCTGTTAAAAAAGAACTATCGTTCACTTTCCTTTGACCAAGGATCAATTGCTGGGGTTTTATATGAGCACCTACAAGCCAGGTTTTCTACCCTGGTTATGGTAGCAAGTCTCACTGGGCAGCAGCAGAGAGGAAATTCAGGGCTGTTATGCTTAATTTGGCAGAGCTGGGCTAGCTTTCTCCTCAGATCTAGTGATAGGAGTGGCACAAGGATGTTGTGGAAGAGTTTCCATTACAGTTCCTCAGCCGTTCATTTTCAGGGCCTTACTTACTCTGCTGAGCCCGCAGTACTCTGGTTTCAGGGCTGGTATGATTAGTTAACAGCTCCAAACACTGAGGATCAAGTGCCGATGATGCCAGACTTCATGTTACAGCTTTAAGGGATCAAAGTCCAGGTGAATTGGTGAACCTTTTGCACTCACTTTCAAATGTTTCTGTTCTGCTTTAGTCAGTGAGGTCCCTTTGTTCAATAGGAGTCTCTTGGGATGCTGCTATAGGACATACTTGGCAGATGTGCTTGCGTTTCTCTGTGGTATTGCGTGAGTGCAAATCTGAAATGTCAGAGCAGGCAAAGCCTCCTGCTCATAAGTAAGCTATAAACACTTCAAGGTAATAGCAAGGGGGCTCCCAGAGGTGTCCTGCAGGGAGAAGGGAGAAAGAAAATGTGGAAATTGCAGATCTAAAAATAACATTGGCAGCTTGGACTTGTGCCAAGCAGTGATGCATAAGGCCTGCCCTTTCATCACCAGCTCTGCCTTGCCTCCCAGCACAGATGCTTCTGTGAATGCACCAGAGAAGATCGATCATTAATCAGCAGAGATGAGCTTCCTGATACACTCTGGACCCTCCCCAGAGATAGGCTGTCAGAGAACAGTAATCACAGAGAACAGAGTCCTCAGCTACCACAAATTGCTGAAGCAAGATCCATCTACAGACCAGAGGGGGAGTTGCCCCCAGGTCTCTGCCAGCACCCTCACACGGTGGAGGGAGAGCTCACCTCCTGTGAAGGCTCTCCCCACAGCCCAAATCTCTTTGCAATCATCTGATGGATTTCCTGCTGGTGATCTTTCTTCTGCACACTCTTGTAGCTTGGCAGGCAGGGCAACTCCCAGGAAAGGAGCCTGTAGTTGCTGGGGGCTGTGACACAGAAGGGCCTAGAAACACCCAGCCTGGAAAAGGAAGGTCAGCATGGTGGTGCCTCTCCTTAGTGGAATTTCATGATCTGGTGCCACCTTGAGTTACTTCTGGGTTCAAAGTTGTGGGTGCCCTTCACAGTATGCTAGGTGGGGAAATCCTCCCTCCCAGGAGGGAAGTATACCACAAACCTGCTTTTCAAGATCCCAGGCACCAAGGGGTCTGCCTGATACTCCATGCCTAAATGCTTCAGGGTACCTAGGTGTTCTCTGCAGTATCTCCACCCCGCTGTACCCCACCCCAGGATTTTACAAACAGGCAGTGCTTTCCAAACTTGCTCCTGCTGTCCAGCACCACCTCCCTATGCCCAGGAGCTTGTCAGGCCCCCCAGTAACCACAGTCTCTTCCCAGGTTCATCAGGATCTTTGCTACCATTTCCCCCTCAACCATCACCTGCACACCAGGACTGTCTGCAGCACTATCCAGATGTGACACTGCACTGTGGACCCCACAGCTGCTGACTGCTGCCGAAGTAGGGTGTAGGGCAGTCCTGTAACAAGGAGTGAGGGAGGAGGACATCAACAAAATGAAATCCCTCACATCCCACCCAGCAGCAAGCAGTGCTCAGCCAGCTCATATGGGACAGCCTGGGAAGCAGGACTCTGGGCAGGGAGTAGAGCTGCTACCTCTGTCCATTTGGCTTATGCAGCTCTTGCCGTCAGCCAACCTCCACCTGCCAGTTTAGCAACACCAACAGCTCAGGTGCATCTTTGTGGGGCAGTGCAAGGCCTGCTCTAAGATCCAGTCCACCCAGCACTGCTACACAGCACAGCTTGGGGACAGCAGTCTGGAGACACCAGCTTAGGCCAAGAGCAGAATTTCATTCAGACTCAGCAGAACATTTTGTTGAGGGGGGACACCAACACCAATGCAGCTATGGTGCTAGTGTAGATAAGAAGTCTGTCACATGTTCAGGGTTACGGAATTTTTTGACTCTTGTCCACTGAAGTAGTGACTTCAGGATAACGCAGCAAGAAACTCTGCAGAGCTATAGCTGTCCTGTTCCCAAGCAGTTTTGCTCCAGTTAAACTCAGTACCTTCCCACGGTGAGAAACAGCGAGTGGAGATCCCTTTCACAGATAGCAGCCCTTCAAGCCAGAGCCAGGTGGGCCCCATCTCTGCCAGCAGAAAACAGCTCAGAGACTCCTAGAGCAACCAAGGACCCGCAGAGCACAAGTGACAGATTTACTTTGCTCTTAACAACCAGGAAACCATTAATCTCAGGCCTACTGCACAATTACAGAAGGAAACCAGGCCAGCTTGGCTCACAGATGTTTATTTCAGTAACTGATTAGCAAAAACAGCACTATACCGGCTTGAAAGCTGCCTCACACCACTATGACTCCTTCACTTTTTCTAATGTGAATACATCCTATATACATTCCCTTCCTCTATAGTTGCATCCCCATCTATCTGTCCATACAGCCCTTTGCGAAAGACAAGAGACCTTCTCCTTTCACCAGCTATGGAGAACCAGGCCCAACAACAGTGAAAACTCTGCATCCTGCACTGCCTCCATCAGCAGCTCTGCAGGGTGAAGAGCACAACGTTTGAGCCCTCTCTTCCGTATGTGCCATAGACAGGCGGTAGAGAAGAAGGGCGGGACGGGGGGGGAAGCAGAGACAGCCCCACAGTGCCCTTTCCCATCCAAGCCTCTTCGCTCATGCTCAGCACCTCCGCAGGGTGCCGGTTCACCGGCGCTCCGGCGTCCCGCAAATCCGTTGCTCCCATCCAGCACACTCTCCCGTGGCTCCGTTCCAGGCTACAGCCCCAGGAGCCCACGGGATCTTGGAGAAGGACAAAGCCACCCCTAGGGCGGAGGAAAATTTCTCGTCGGCAGAGACGTTGCAGCCACGCTGCAAACGCGGCTCCGATATGCACCTCACGGCCGGCGGACTCCGTCCTGTCCTCCCCAGAGACCAGCGGCCCGGAGGAGACACACGAGGCCAGCCCAGCTTGTCCACGGGTGCCTCAGCCCCAGGCCGTGGATACCAGAACCCCGTTGTGCCAGCCGAGCGGCGGTCAGGAACTGCGACCAGGCCCGGTGCCCTTCCTCTCCCTCAGATCACCGGGCAAGGAGCTGCTCCCACCCCGCCCCGCTCCCGGGGAGGAAAAGCTCGGCTGAGTTGAGGGAGGCTCCTGGCCCTCGCACTGTGCTCCAGCCCTGCAGGCACGGGGAGGTACCCGTTCGTTAGCTAGTTAACACTTTACCGTTAAGTGCAACATGAACGCAAGTGACCCCCTCGGCCAGTGCCTGGAGGCCGCTTGCTGTCAGGTCCGACGTCTGCACAGAAAACCAGAGGACAGCTCCGGCCGCTCAGTGGTCGAAACAGGAGTTTCTCGGCTCCATTCCTGGGCACTCACCCTCTGGCCACGGGCTGAGAAAACAACACTCTGGTATCGAGTCAGCTATCACCCAAGTGTGCCCCAAGACCCTCCTCCTGGTGCCCTGAATGAACCTGGACATGACAAAGCTCCCTCTGCCTGTTCCAGCATATGCTGCAAAAACCCAACACACCGCACCATGGAGATACAGATATATTTGTGGTGATGTTGCATATTTAAGACAACTTTACATAACGCTTCTGACAGCTTTTGGCACAGCCCCCTACAGTGGAACCAGACCCTGCCCAGCCCCTCTCACCTTGCATTCCTCCATAGCCCCAGAATGCACTCCCTGAGGGAGTGGGCAAAGGATGGATGGGCTGAGGTGCCACCAGGTATGTGCCCTACCTCATACATCCAGGTCTCCATCTGCTCTGTTTCACAACACATCTCCTGCAGCACCAATGTCCTTGGGGATCCCCAAGGCTTTAGAGGAGGATGAAGGATGGCACATGGCTTTAGAGATAGCAAAGCCCCAACCGGCCAAGGCTCCCAGCCACCAGCTCCTGCCTTGACAGTATTCAGCTCATCTCCAGCAGTTCCCCTGTCCCAGTCCTGCAAAGGCACAGTTCCCCTTTCCCAGGCTGCAGGTGAGGCCTGAAGCATTTTCCCAGTGTGAAAACCAAATCCAGATGTCTTGATGTCCAGATGGAGGATGGTGAGGAAGGGGGATGCTCTGCTGCATCCTTTTCCCAGACAAGATGGTATTTCTTTCCTCTGGAGCTAGGGAGGTGGAAGCAGAAACAGCAAAGAGCAGATGGAGACAGACAGACCTCTGTCTTGCCTCTTTGCTTCTAGGCTAGAAAAGCACAGCAGACCCTAAGAACTTCTGCTGACATGGGAGAAAAGGTTGTGCAAAGGGGTATGGCACAGGGCATCCAATTGCAAACTGCTGTCTCATCTGCAGCAGGACAGCAGCCCTGTGATGCGTTTTTACAGGGGACTGAAGCATCCCTTTGCTGAGATTGAGACAGACACAGAAGGGTGTACAGCATCCTGTTGAACTTGATTCACTGACCACGTGCTCCTTCACTCACTGTTGAACAACACACATGGGCAGCTCCAAACATTTGGCACCACAGTTGGACAGCTGCCTCGGGGGGCAGGCAGCACCCCACAACCAACCCTGCCCGAAGGCAGGAGGGTGCAGCTCCCCAGCAAGAAATGGGAAAAGAGCAAAACAGTAATAACACTAATTAAAAAATTGTAAACGACCCAGCACCTTGTCCTGTAGTGCCAGGACACCCAGAGAACAAAGTATGTTACAGTCTGAGGGGAGATGGAGACACAAGGACTTCCCGGCCACTGCGGGGCCTTGTCTCTATTGCACTTTGCATCATATATATTTCTCTATATATCTAAAAAAATACAAACTAACAGGCTGGGGTAGAAGGGAAGAGATTGCAGGTCCTGGGCCACTAGCAGCTCTGCGCACATAGCAGGCTTCGACCCGTTCTGCTTCTGCCTATCCCTAGCGCCCCCTGCCAGCCGTCTCAGGGGTCCACCAGCAACACAGGGCCTAGCCCTTCCGATGCAGCCCAGGACTCAGTATGACGCCGAGTTGCTCCAGAACCCATCCACCCACCAGCCTCCCCATCACTCCTTCCCAAGGCTCCAGGGCCGGGAGTAACAAATGTACAGCTCCTTCCATGACTCCATAGTGCCAAATACCTCAGCATGCTCTGTCTGGACAGCAAGTGCCCATTTTTGGGAGAAGGAGGCAAAAACTAGCCTCACATCTCCCCCCCTGCCCAAATACCCCATGGAAGGTTTTACCCAGACTGGATTCCTGTTCTCTTCCTTGGTTGACTATGCTGCAAAGATCATGGGGTGATGTAGTCCAGAGACACCTCCATGCTGGACACAGGGGATATTCCTTGCTCCCAAGGCTGCTGAGACCCCTCTGGCTGCCTCTGCTACCTCAGCCGCCCATCAGGTTTGACAGGCCCCAGTTCTGACTTGGGATCTGGGGAGAGGGAGCTCCAGGATGTTTTGCTGCAGGTCTGCAGGGAGGTGCAAGCAGAGGGGCTGCCCATGCAGACAGCTGCCATGGACCAGAAGGTGCCGATGGCATCGTCCACCCAGTCCTCCAGCTCCTTGCCCGTCAGCTGAGCCTTTTGCACAGCATCCTCCTCTGCCTCTTCAGGGCGTGGCAGGTTGAGAATCCCCCCCAGGCCCTGGAAATTCTGCTCCATGTACTCGTTGCGGGGGGGACCACCATGCAACCAGTTGCTGTCATCTGGGCAGCACAAAGAGAGAAGAGAGAGGGGATCAGTAGTACAACAACATACCAGCAGACAGTTCCACCACAACTCTCACAGTGGGGCTTAGCACTCTGTCCCTTTGCAATCCCAGCTCTTCTCCAGGCAAGGAGAGGAGTGCTGCTGCAGGATGTGCAGCTGTCCAGTGGTTTTAGAACACATACGGGAAGGTGACACCAGCAGGTATGGATGGCTTCTGCCTTATCATCAGGTCATGCCCAGAGGGAAGTGTGTTGACTGCCTGAAGGGAAAGCCTCCAACCCAGCCCCAGAATCCAGAGCACCCTCACCTTTCCTGAGAGGCTGCTTGCGGTTGAAGGTCTGGGGCACCACCAGGAACTGGCTCTCCCCCAGAGGCTCCCAGAACTGGAGGAGGCGGATGGTCCAGATGCCAGGGCGCAACGGATGATTGAGGGGGGGCTTGTACTGGGTGAACTCTGCCTCAGCATCTACTGTGATGTCATAGGAGGCAGCAATGATGTAGGTGGGGTCAATCCACACCACTGTGGCTGTCAGGTTGGGGCCTCGTGACCACTTCTGCATGGCCACTGGCTCGTCAAAAGGCCCCATCAAACCTCCAAAATTGCGGAAGAGTCTTTCCTTGGGGTCCCACTCTGTTCCCACCTGGACAGACAGAAGGCACAAGCAGTGGGAGACTGGGCAGGGAGACAATGTCACCTCAGGTTGTGTATTTCACTTCTTTGAACCAAGGAAAACATAAACTTTGGATCCCAAAATGATGCACACCCCACCCTCCACAGTTCTCCTGCCTGCCTTCAATATCCCAGAACTAATTTAGCTCTGTGATGCCTTCTGCCAATGCTGGGCACCACAGTCTCAGCTTCCCCCCTAAAAAATTCCCTTCAGGCCTTCTCCCCACTGATCAGCTTCACATTAACTTCACATTGCACACAGATGCCAAACTCCTGGAAAAAGGTTTGTTCTCAGACACAACAGCAGCACCATGTCCCTCTGTCCCCAGAACATGCAGGTCAGGAAAAGAAGGGGAGCCCGATGTACGAGGAAAGCAGGCATTGTGGGAGACACCTGCTCTGTTTACCTCAAGGTTTTGTAAGCGGTTTGCCTGCCCTCCATGACCTGCCAGCTTCAGAGCTCCTTGGGGCATCATCCACACTTCTAGTAACTCTGTCTGCCCAGTTGCTGAATTCTGCACTTCCTGCATCACCAGGTAACCCTGGAAATGGTCATCATAGAAATACAAGTGCACACTGGATGGAAAGCCCTGGGGCTCAAATCTGGAGAGAGAGAGAGAGAGAGGTTGCACATCTGAGCATCAGCATCCTCTGAGCATGAGATGCGGGCTGCCACTCAGAGCCTGGATTCAGCCCCACAATAAATACCCCACCTGCAGAGCTTGTCTGCCTTCACTGCTGGTGTGGATGCAGCTCTGTGGAGCCCCAGCCTGGAGAAGGCCGTGTAAAATGTGAGCGTGACATCACTGAGGCCATCGAGCCCATCAACACGGTCGTAGATGCTCTCCCAGTATGCCTTCAAGGCTGGTGTGTTGGGGGGGTAGCTGCCATAGAGGTGTGTGTCCAGGATCTCCAGCACCTCTTGATTCACTGTCGACTCAAATTTGCGGGCAAAGAAGGTGGGTCTGGAGAGTTGCTGGAAGAGCACAGGGATGTCTAACAGTGTTGGCTGCACCCCCTGTGCCCCCCCACCTAAGTAGTGCAGCTGGGAAGGAGACAGACCAGGAAGAAACATGCTGGGACCCATCCTGCTCCTTGGAGGGCACAGAGTAAGGAGCAGCAAAGCACAGCCAGCCTTTAGATGGGATCCTCTATGACAGGGTCAGTGAGTGGAAGCACACAGTACACCTACTGATAATGCAGATGGGTTTCCATCTCTCCCATTGCCTCCCCTTATCTGTGCTCAGAAGCTGCCATGTATGATCTAGCTCCTTCACTGCAATTTCTGTTCAGATGGGCCCCCACTCTAGAGAGCCACTGCAGAATCCTGGCCATGTGGTACACCTTGCAAGATTAGATCCCTGCGCTATACAAGTCCAAGACTGCTCAAAACATCCTGCTAACTTCTCTTTTCAGGGTTGGGTGCATCTCTCCCAAACCTTCCCCCAAACCTTCACCATGCACTGAGAGCACAGACAGTTTGCCACAGGTCATTTTGTCCTGCCAAGAGAACAGTCCTCCAAAATGGTTTTACTGAAAATGTATTTGGAGGAAAAGAACAGGAGAAAAAGTGTGGAAAGAGGAGCAACATTGCAAGCAAAATCCTGGCTGCTAAGAATGACAGACTGTATAATCCCTCTGCCTGTGCTTACAGCCACATCTGTGGTAAGCCCCAGGGTCCCTGGGGAACCAAGCCTGCTCCTGTCCCTGCAGGGCTGGGATGAGACTCAAGGGTCATGCACAACAGCTGGCACTGCACCCTGCAGGGCAGCTTGGAGAGAAACAGGCAGGAGGGGAGAGAGCAGGATAAAGGAGGATGTTTTTCACCTGTAGCCGGAGGAAGTCCTGGGGTTTGAAGTCATTTGGGGAGCACCCACACCAGTCGACTATGTGTTTATATTGGCACTTACAGCCCAGCTTCCGGTTCCAGTTGGTCACGCGGAGGTTGTTGTCAACCAGAGTGTCACAGGCGTGACTGTTCTCCAGGACCGTGTGGAAAAAGGACTGTGCACATCAGAGAAGAGACAGGACACTTGGTGGGGACGGAGAACAGGGGCATTAATGCAGACTCCCCAGCCCTCATTTGCAGAGAAACAGGACAGACCTTCATAGCTTTTGAACAGAAATCGATGCCTGTTCCCAGTGCAGGGCAATATGTAAGGGACTAGGCTGTGCACCCACACTGGTCCTTATCTGGCCCAGATGGGTGTCTGGACCTAAAGCAGGGCTGGATATAAACATGACCCTTGGCACGTCTGCTCCTCCCTGCCCTCTTTCATACCTTGGTCTGGACAAAGGAGAGGCACAAAGCTGTCTGAGCAGAACCAGCAACACTCTCCACAGCTACTCCGCGTGGGGACAAAGTGGACAGAGATGTTAAGTACAGTAGGAAGAAAATTTGGCCTAAACCCCGCAGCCATCACCCACCTCAGCTGGCAGGAGTGTATAGGTATAGAACTGGCGCAGCTGGGAGACCAGCTGGTCATCAGTGTAGACGATGTACTCCACGAAGCTTCGTGTCAGCGAGAACCAATCGGAGCCACCATCCACCACAATGCCCTCAGGGATGTGTCGCTCACCCAGTCGCCACATGTGGGAGTCACACTCGTGGAACAGGCGGTCCAGGCCCTGCTTCTTGATAAACCTGGACAAGGACGAAGGGTTAGAAAGCTCACTCACTTCGCTGGATGCAGTTAAATCTAGAACATTCCCTCTGCCTCCACTGAGGCAGCTCTTTTCTGAAATCCCCCATTTTTCTATTCACCCAGCTCAGATTTATCTAGGATTACCTGGCATTGTCTCGCCCATGAGACTTCAAGAAGTTCTTATCTCGATATTTGGACAGGAACATCACCAGCTCCTCGTTGGTCCTGAGGTGCAAATTACAAAGCATTAATGGCCCCTGGGATATATCAGCTCAGCTAGCATTCACATAGCAAGAGCCATTAGACACAGGGAGCCTAAAGCTGCTCAGTGGGTGTTGATCGAACCTATGACCTGTTGCTGAGGAAGAGAGAGGTAAGGTGTCTCTGCTTCCTGATGCCTTACACGTGCACTTCTCTACAATACCCAGACTGCTGGAAAAAGAAAAAACAGCTTCCACAGTACTGGTTGAGCTCCTCTCCAAAGATGGGACCAGCCTGGCCCTGAAATATCACTCCCAGGACATGAATGAAGATAGGGTTGGAGATAGCACCCACCTCCCAGCTCCTCCCTCCCTCTCCCAAAGCTGCTGCAGCCTCACACAGCATGAACATCTCCATCATCCTCCACTGCCCCAGCAAGGTTCCTCACCTCGTGGGGTAGTCAGTGGCACTTAGGTTGATGAAGAAGTCCCAGGGCCACTCAGCCAGTTCCAGCAGGTCCTTCATGCTACGCAGGTACATCTTCAGCAGACTGGCACCTCCCCAGATGGTCACCATGCGCCAGGGTGTTACACGGATGTTGGGGTACTGCTGGGCCAGCTCCACTGCCTCTCGATGAAGGTAGTTGGAGCGCTGCCAGGGAACAAATCTCATGCTCAAGAGAGAGCTCACCTTCCTGGGGAGTGCATGGAGTCCTTGCCAGCTGAACATCGCCCCTTAAAACAGCTTCAACATATAGGGAAGCAGCAAGACAAGACTGCCCTGGGCAGGCCAATAGAGGCTGCTTTGCTAGGTTGCAGAAACTGGACACGGAGGGTCACAGCTCCATCAACAGAAATGACAAACCCTGCCCAGTGACCTCCTCCACCCACACCCCAGCTCTGTACTCTGTTCCAGTGACTGAGCCTGTTAGTCCCCCTGCTCACTGCACACCTTGTCAACGTGGATGTAGAAGAAGTGCTGCTGGTGGTACACGGCCTTGATGAGCCGCTTCAGCTGGCGAATAGCCCTGCCATGCACGACCAGCATGTAGGCAATTCGCACAGGCTTGCTGGGGGGCACCTGCTGCAGCTGGCTCTCGTCCCACTGGATGACAGGGCTGACCTTGCCTGCACAGGGAGGGAGAGTGCTATCAGCCATGCCCAACCGTAGCATCCACCACCCTGCACTCCAGACAAACCAGGGAGACCTGAGCAAGGCAGAGGACAGCAAGGAAGAACTCAGCCTTGAGCAAACCCCATCGTGCTGCAGTGCCAGTGCACAGTGGCATATGCAGCCTTGTGTGTTAAATTGACAGGATTGCCTTTGTAAAGAGGTGGAGGTCCTTCTCTGGCCCACCAAACAGAAGATGCAGCTGGGCCTGGCTCTGACCTCTGCA
Organism: Semnornis frantzii; assembly: GCA_013399775.1. Lineage (NCBI taxonomy): Eukaryota > Metazoa > Chordata > Aves > Piciformes > Ramphastidae > Semnornis > Semnornis frantzii. The sequence goes on from VWYK01076657.1 coordinate 263,645, forward strand.
GGCACTCCTCAAGGAGGCTGGTAGTTTTGATTGGATTACAGCAGCAATGGTAATCTCAGAATTCCTAACGGACTGAGGCTGCTTTTACCAGGTTGGAGACAAGCTGGTGACATAAGGAAGGTCTCCCTCACACCTGTCTGGAATACTCCTGATGCCAGAATGATTGGGAGCCTCTCAGCAGCACTCACCTGAGAGCTGGCAGTGGCGAGGCACAGACTCGGGCATGAGGTTGCCTGCCCGGTGCTGACACACCACATTGGCGATCTCCTGTTGGCACTGCTTGCTGCTGGCCCGAGCCAGTGCTGAGAGGGCATCTTTGCCTGTGATTTCACATTTTGGGGTAAAACTGTTCTCGGTGGGCTGAGGAGCTCCCTCCACACTGCCTGTGTCACCCTGCTGGAAGATGGCCAGCTGGGCCTCCCTGTGCAGCTCTGACAGGTTCCTGCGGCTGGAGGTATCCAGCATGGCTGGCAGCCTCCACCCTGGTTTGTGTCTTGCCGTGACGGCTCTCATCATCTTGGACACCAGCGCCCCAGGGCTGTCCAGCCGTCCCCGCCATCGCCCATGCTTCCGGCTGGTGGTGCCTCGATGCCCGGCAGAGCTGTCCGAGTCCTTGGAGCTGTCACTGCTCTCAGGCAACCTGTTTTTTTTCTGCCGTTCCTGTTTTCATTTCCAGGTGGATGCAGAAAAGAGGACAGATAGCATTAGCTTGGGCCTCCCTTCCCTTAGCTCTGCCAACACACTTCCTGGGGTATCCCTGTTCCCAGAGCTTGATGCTCCCAGTCCTCATGGATCTCAGTGCTGCAACACGAGTGAGCAGTTGTCCAAGCCCTTGACCTGAAAGCAGTCATCATGCAGCAAAGGACATTGGATCACCCCTCTGCTATCTAAACCTCCAAACTTAACACTCTGCAGCACCTCCCTGCATGGTTTTACATCCCCTCACAGGGACTACTGCATATACATCAGCAAGGGAGACCTTGATTTATAGACCCCACCACTGCAGCACCTTAGGCAAAGACCTTTCATCTTGGCCTCTGCTGCATCGGCTGTGTTTGCACCAGCCACTCTGTGGAGTCCTGCATCAGCAGGGGCATCTCAGACAGTGGATACGAGCACAGGGCTGCTCTGGCTGGGGGTGGTTATTTTAACAGGAGTCAAACGGAGGTCATGTCCATGCTGTAAGTCCAAGCAGGGTTGCAGGTGGCTGCAGCTGTACTATCTGGGGCTAAACACCGCTGGAGAAGTATTGAGTTAGATCCTGCCTGTGATCCTTTCCCTGGGCCCCAGTCTCCCACACTGGGCTGACACAGGCACTGTGACCACCAGCTTCTCTAAAAATCCCCTTAACAGACCATCTTGCAGAGCCCAGTGGTGGTGTGAAGGGAGCAGTTAATTATGCTTTCTTATCGCTGCCAGGCTAGCTGATGAACATAAATGAGTCAGCTTGGGGAGAGAAGGGTTGGGAAGTTTGGATGCCTGTAAGAGCCATGCTCATAGGAAGGCATGTTCCCAGTGAGTCATGCACACAGGGCCAGGGCTGTATGCCCCCAGCCCACTCATGACCAATGGCAGCTGCCTGTTCCAGTTGGGCCTCCCAGGCACTCAAAAACCTGCCTGCCCAGTTGCTAGCACATCAGGGACTATTGTAGGCAGCAGTTATCTTCCAAGGATGGACAGATGCTTCACAAGAACACGAGCACCAAATCAGTACCCTGCACAAGTCCTCTCATGAGTGTAGCTGCTGGGATGATTAAGGCTAGAAGAAATCACACCATTTAATGGGTAGAATGGGTAGAAAGCATCTGGCAAGATCCGTCTGCTTCAGTGTTCCTTAACTACCCATCCTAGGGTGGCACAGCCTGAAAATCATGGCTAGCAAGGAAGTGACCAAGCCAGCATCTTAAATTTCCAAGAGGCTAGCATCAGCAAGGCTCAGCTGAGCCTCTTGCCCTCAGACAGGTGTCACAGGCAGCTCAAGACAGACAATGGACGATTCACTTGTCACCACGCAGGACCATCTGTTCCAGAATTATAAACCTGTTTTCTCTGCTGAGCACTACAGGAGCAGGAAGTGAAGGTTTTCCATGCCTTCCTGTAGGAAGAGATTCACTGTCCCCACTCAGAGCCTCCATTCCCCAACACACCTGGCTCAGAGGACAGCCTGTGCTATGCCCGCCCTCAGTCACAGTCCTGCTTGTCCCCTAGAAGGCACAGGAGCACACCCTGCTGCCTTCCCCAATACCCACTAAAAGCATCACCAGCCTTTCCAGAGCTGTCAGTTAACAAACTTGATAGCTTCGAGTTACTGCACCCCAGCAGTGATCCTTCACCCTACTCTGGCAAGAAACAGCTCCAGACATGTTACTCTGCTGTATTTAATACTCGTATGCAAGACTTTTGGGAATTCTCCCATCTCCCAACACATGTAGATGACTCTGGGCACCAGCCAGAGAGGTCAGTTCTCCTGTCCTGGGTGCCCTGATACGACACCACTGTCCCCAGATGGGTCAGGTATCTAAGCACACCAAATCTGCCAAATCAGTCTGTCCTCACACAGTCCTAATGCCTCTGGATCATAGGCAAATCAATGTCCCCTCTCCTTGATGCATTTATTCTGTGGTTGTATTTTGGTGGTGGTGTACAGCAGCATGTGAGGCTGCTCATGGCGGTTCCCAAAGGCACAAGAGGAGACTTGAGGCTGGGAATTAGTCTGAGTGGTTGCCTTAGAGACCATCCCCCCTGCAAGGGGTTCTCAGGGAATTCTTTCTAGTTCTGTGAAAAGTTCTGCTGACTGGAGTGTCATTCTCCACACCAGAGAAGCACCCTAGGATGGAGAGGAAAAGCTTTTGCCCCTCAAGAGATCTCCACCTCTTGTCTCACAGCCATCTACTTTGTTCTGTCACAACTACCATGCTAAATGCATGCCCGTCTCCACAAAACTCATGAGCTCTTGCCGCACATCATCCCTGCCAAATGTTGCTTCACCACCTGGGGCTTGCTTGCAGTCCGTGGAGAATCTCTACAGCCCTAGGAGCACAAGGCTCTTGCTCAAGATGAGGGGCTGTGGTGGTAGCAACTTGCTCCAGTGGCCTAGGCTCCCCCCGATACCTGTTCCACGTCTGACCTTAAGCGAACATCTTCACCAGCCCATGCCTCATTTTCCTCACGCTATTTTGGTATAAAGACCATGGATGACTGCAAAAGGTTCTTGTACCCTCACACATCACTAGGGTACACTATGCATTACCTGCTACGAGCTTCCTGAGCTGCTGTATATGCTCTCCATAGCACAGCTCTGAACTGTCTGTGTTTTCTGGCTTGAGTGTCACTGACTCCAGCTTCCCACAGTACCCCAAAACACAGAGAGCCTTGACCCCTCTCAAACTCCTCACCACTCTCCGGCCTGTGTCAGATCTCCACTGACACTTCTTGGACCACAAAGTCCACTTCTCAGGTGCCGTGACCCCACAGTGCTTCACCTGGACCCCCCTCACAGGCCACTGCCCATTGTCTGCCCCACAGCCACCATTCTCCACCGGTATGAGGCCTGCAGGAACCCGACCCACTCAGAGGACTCAGTCCTAAGGACTTCTCCAGCCCCACGGAGACACTGCGGGAGGGATGACGGCAGACCCCCTTCATGTCCCGCCCCGTTCCAGAGCAATAAGGACACAGCAGCTCTTTGGGCACCGCCCCCCCCAGAGACTCCGATCCAAGGGTCCCCTCCCACCACCCATCA
>VWYK01076662.1:1014-12685 GCA_013399775.1 Semnornis frantzii
GTGCAGTGACGCTCCAAGACTCAGGCAGTATAAAGCCCTGCTTGTTAAGAGAATCTAGCAAATACTCTGGAAGAATGAGAAGTGGAGAAAATATTTTTTCCCATGTTTTAAATGTACTCCCCCTCCAAAGTTTATTGTTTACTGCAACAGAATTCGTCTTCAATATGTTACTTATTTTTCCAAGGACCATCATTTTCAGTGCCTCCTCTCCTGCAAAACCCAAGGCCACACAGTGTAAGCGAGGACTGTGGACATGCTGTGACATTCTGAACTTGGATAAGCTGGTAACAAACATGCCATGTTTGCCTGTCTCGCTCTGGATCTCATCCTGGATAAAGTAGTAATGTGGAAGAAACATCCCTTTACTACCACACAGGTACCCTGAGTAGATTTAATTTCAATTCCCAGTCAACTACTGCCTACTTTATACTGCCTGCTACACCATGCTGGCAGATCCCCTGAATAAAGCGGTTCTGTCAAAAAAACATCTGGATTACTGCACATGCTAGCAAGAACTCAGCAGAAGCAGTTTAGCAGGACCATTAATATTGTTTCTGATGCTGAAAGGGAAGCATCCCTCAAGTTCTTTCCACCTCACCTTAAATTCTTAAAACCAAGAAGTTGGAAAGCAGGAGTTTTGAAATCTTGCTGCCCACTCCTCCGCACTCAGCACTTAAAACAGTTTGCTATTGAGTGAATTATAGCCTGGCACTCTTCTCACTTGCTTCATTTGCCCCTTAATTTAGTCAGCTCTATCCTGGGCCAGCAGGAGGAACAAAGGACCACAAGATTAAATTCTACTCAAGGGTTCCCCGACCCTGGCCAGTCAAGCCCTGCCCTCTACCTACCACAGGGGAGAACTGCCTCAGCACCAGAACCTGAATCTACTCTTCAATGTCCTCGGTTTTGTTCGAGCTGAAGGGGAAGGAGGAATGAGTTTCCCCTAAGACTCCAGTGATGAAAAAGACAGGAATTGGCAGGCATTTCCCATGATTTTCTTCTAGCTGTTTAGGAAGGTCTGGCCTCAGATCCGAGAACTACCAAACTAGCTCGGAGCAGAAAGCGGATCAGCTCAAAAGCAAATAGGTTGTTTTTAGAGCAACTGTAGACAGACAGTGAAGAAACTGAGATGGAATACAGAGCATCTGGTTAGGCAAATGGTCCAAAGACTATAAGCATAGAATGGGGCCAGGAAGAGGGTAGCAGGAAGATGTAACCACTCAAACCTGCCCTCTAGAGCAGAATCCGGGATTCCCACATTTCCCAGTTGTTTAACTGCCAACAGCAGGAAAGTGTTTCAACTTTCCTCACTGTTGAAGTCCCAACAGAAAATATCAGCAACTGTACATTTTGTATTTTTCCCCAATACATTTTTCATTAGAGAATGCCTGTATGAACAGATGTCAGAAGCACTGCAGTTTGCTGTTGAAATGCTATTCATGCTACCTTACATCACCTCCTTTTAGCACACACAAACCTATGTGTACTATCATGCTATTTTTTCCCCCACATAGCACATACAGGGTGGCCATGCTCAAAAATAGCAGTAGTTGTGAAGCAAATTGTGACCCAAATTCACCTCTCACAGAAGCTGCAAACTGGATAGCAAAGAACCTTTGGACTGCAGTAAGAGTAAGAAAAAAACCCTAAAATGTAAAAAAAAAAAAAGTGATTCAATCACATAATGGAGTTAGATACAACCCATGCTTCTGTTTCAGTGTTCATTAAAATCCTGGAAGAACTGCATGCACCAGAAGATGCAGCAAGTGACCATGTATCGATTGCAGGCATCCAGAAAAGAACTCATCAGTACAGCTGCACTGAAAGTAAAGCCAGACAAAATTTACTTAATTCTCTGCAAGTCTTCCTGTGGATACTTGCACTGGTAAACTGATAAGCCACTTTATTTAAAGCATTGCTAACAAGGCCTTTGGGAAAAAAAACTATATTTATATTCCTTACAGCATACAAAGCAGTTTGAGAGTACTGCAAAACAAACCTATTTCCAACTATGGTACTATGTGGGAGCAGTTGGTAAGGAAAAGATATCTGCTGGGCTTTTTTTTGGAGGGTTACACATGAAATTTAACATTTGAAAAGAGTCCTGGGCCTGGCAGAGCATAGGGCAAGCTACTGACATTGAACATTAAAGGTACTCCAAAGAGAAACATTAGTGTTCTATTATAAAACTGAAGTACAATTGAAAAATCGACACAGAAGGTCAGCATAGAATCCAACAGGATTAATATACTGGGCATAGTTTCTTCAGAAAGGTCCTCAGACAGGGCAAGGAGAGCATTCAGCTTTCTGCTAGCAATTTACTCAGGCTGTGTTAACCATGCTCAAGACTGGCAAGTTTTACTAGTTTGGGAAAAGTGCTTTGCAAACATGGCTGTGCATTTCTAGAGCAAGCTTTAAATTGGAAGAAGGATAACTGTGTTACCACCCCAGCTAATAAACCTCACCAGGTCTCAGCTAACTCCACAAATAACCAGCTCAAGCCTCTTTGTACCACATCACCAGAACAGGGAGCAGAGTCAGCTTATCTGCATTAGGTCTTAACAGCATTGGTTCAGTGCCAGCCCTGGCAAACCCTTAATGACTGATGAATTTTTACCATCATTAAGAGTTATCCAAAAGCATAAAATTGGTGTTAAATAGGCACGGGCACACGATGCATTTCAACTAAGCACAGCACGTTGTTTATACTGCCTCTATGATGCCTGCATCAAGCAGGAGATACCACATCCAAAGTTTTTGAGGAAACCTGAATCAGCAGCCAGTAGTAGATCCATGTTATGTGTCATGAGGACACAGTATGTCTAATCTGAGATATCATGTGAAGTCTTAAAGTTGGATTCATCCTATCAAATTACAGCCTTTGCCCTTGCTTTCCTCTTCAAGATTAATCCTGTATGACAACATACGATTCACCTGAACTCTCAGAGAAGAAAATTGCTTTGGATTCTGATAAATGTTCTCTCACCACCATGGAAAAGAGCAAAGCTTTTTCTTTGTTCTCCTTCCCTGTAGAGCCCACCCACTTGTGCTTTACAGGAACAAAGCCTCAGCACAATCAAACACCCCCTGAAAAACATATAGTACCTTCTGTTAAAACACCTAAGCCATGACCTGTGCAACCCGCTATACCCAGCACTGCATCCCACAAGCACCTTCAGCATGGACAACTGACCAAGGAACCAACCTGTCCCTGCAGCCAAACTTACATTTCCTACATCTCAAGAGTGACAGATCATCCTTCACTGCAGTTCTACACATATATAAAATTGGGTACATTGGCTTTGGACCTAGGTCTATCCACCCAGCACCTGTCATTCAGGATGACCTTAGGAGTGGATTCCTGCAGAAGAGGAAAAAGAACGAGATGCTTCCCCCAACATGCTCTCCAGTCTCTTCTTAGGTCAGATATGGTTCCCATGAATTTGGTAACCTCAAATAGATTTCTCTTCCATGAGCTTGTCTGGACTCCCTTTGAACCCATGTAAACTTCCAGAACTCACAACATCCTGTCAGAGGGAGTTCCCACAGCTTAATTACATATTGTGTGGAAGGCCACTTCCTTCAAATTCTAAATTATCCCTATTAGTTTCTTTTACTGCCTCCTAACTCCAAAATGGAAAGAGAGCCAACAGTTTACCTTTACCTCACTCATCCTCTTTCCGCTGCTCACATAATAGACCTTCCAGACAGAAACATCCTAGCACAGACTTGGTGTGGGATTTTTTTTAATACCTTCACACCTTTGACAGTAGCAATTGGCTGATCTGTCAGCTGGTTGCTCCTACTGTAAGGAGTAATTAAGTGGTAGAGTTGTCATTGTGAAGTCCTTCAGCCAGGAGGACCCTCCGAAGCTGAGCAGCACAGCATTGTGAACCTTCCCATCTCGTCCTGTCCTTCAGTCAATGCACTAGGGCTGCTGCAACACAAGCCCCAGAAGCCAAAGCCCTGAGGGACACCCCCGTTTCGACAGGGGTGTGCTGTTATATCCACTTATGTCCTATCAGAGAACCACACCCTGAGCTGCATTTCAAGTGCAAACAAGCTACAGCTTGGCTATGCCCAGCACACCTCTCACTCCCTGCATTAACTCAGAGGCAGACTATCTTGAGTTTAAAAATGGGCAGTAGCAGAGAATGTCTGCCACGTGTCTTGCTCCAGCACTTAGTTACATTTCCTGCATTATCAGTGAAGTTTTATTTGGCCCCTGTAAACTTCTTCGTACTAGCATTTTGTTTCTGCTAGGTGACTGATAGGAAATACAGCCCAAGAGCCAACCCCGTGTTCTCATTAGGTGCAGATTCACTTGACTCTCCACCTGCCTTTTAAGGATGTCCTCTTTCTATTAAATTTAATATGAGCCATAGTGATTTTACACTGGGCTAGCTTAACTTCTCACTGAAAAAGATGTGCAAAAAATTACTGTCAAGTGCTGTTCATCTTGCTAAGGCCAAGATGAACACCTGTACTTAAGAAACTGAACCGAAACAATTAACACTAATTGTTTCTATTTCCTCCAGATCAGGCTGAGCTACACTGCCTTAATTCTTTCCTGAACACTTTGTTACTTATTCCATTATTGTATCTGGGATTGATGTCTTAGTCTGATGGGATTATAATAATTAAGGTTGTCCTACTTATTTTTTTTTTATTACTGCATATTAGCTTTCTTTCAAATTCCTTAAACTGCTGCAGTACGTAAAGAGCTTTCTGGGAAAAAAAAAAAATATATATATATATACCTCCTAAATTCTCAGGCCAGAGATCTTCAGAGCTGAGTTAAATCTCAAAACAGAGGTGTGAGTTACCAAACCTGGTCAGATAAGGCATGCAATACCATTCAACCTTTTTAAAAATTTAGAGATAAGCAAACTACCTGATTATAGGGGAGCTCCCTGTGTATGGATAAGTAACTACTGAAAGACAGAAAACTAGACAGAAAACTAATGCTTGGCTGTCAGAGGACCACCGGAGTGGAATGCAAACAGCTCAAGAGTCCTAAATGACCTGAAAAGGCATGGAAAATAGCAGTAAATGTCTATTTACTGATGATGCCAAGATGCTCGGGTAATAAAGGCAAGTCTTACCATGATGAATTTCAGAACCTTAACAGACTCTCTGCCTAGGCAATACAATTTGAAATAGATAAATGTGAAATATTATATGGGTTAAAAAAAATCAGATTTAAGATCCTTTAAGAAATGACAGAGACCTGATTGCTTCTATTAAGGGAGGTATTTTCAGGTTACACAGCTAATCTCTTTAAAATAGAAGCTCAGCATTCTGAAGAGCTAAGGAAAAAAAAAACAACATTAGAAAAATCAGAACTAGGAAAAATATGAACAAAGAAATCACTAAGCTGATCCACAAGCACACCTGCAACTTCTGGTTGCAGTCAAAAGACTGTAAAGGAATGAGAAATGACTCAGAGCAGGACAGCACAGGTAATTAAACTACAGAACAGCATCCATGTGAACAACTATGGCAGAACTGGAAAAAGGACATTCTGGGAGAGATGTAACCAAGGAAGAAAACACCTATGGACACCTTGCTAAAATCCTAACCACTGCCTGAAAAAGCTGGGGCCTGAGCATTCAGATTTTAAAACCAGGACAACAGCACACAGAATGACCCAGGTTCCAAGCAAAGGCAGGCAGGCCTCCTAGCAGGTCACATGGTGAAACTTTGCTGCTGCTACCACAGTTCAACTTTTTAGATCCATAATTTCTCAGTCATAGGTTTCTCTCTGAGCTCCCTTTTTCTCCCTGTTATTTTCCACTATTTGAGTTTCTGTGTTGTGTTTTCTACTTTCAGTTTCTTCTCTACTATTCCATCTGTAGGGCTTTCTTGCATTGTTTTCAGTGCAAACAAAACAGATGTCTTCATTTCCTTTCCAAGTGAGGTGATTTAATTTGCTTTCAATACTTGATTGGGGAAAAATATCACAAAAGGAGGTTCCTGAAACATCTTTTAAGCCAGCCTGTTTAAGCCAAAATTGTTAGAAACAAAGTCAGCAATACATGCAAGCAAAATTCTGTCTTAACATTGTCACAGTACACCCTGTTTTGCAAACAAACTTAGCAAGGTCCTCCTGGTCTACTCCAAGCTGGGTTTTTTCCTCAACTATCTGCAAAGTTCATCCCAATGATGCTCACCTCTATGTATTTTCACATAATTAATAAACCGTTTCAGAACCCAGGAAAGAAGACTAATTCCAGCATTTCTCCCTTGCCCTATTCTAGCATGACATGTCTCTCTCCAAGGCTAAAGGCAGAGCTGGCACTATGTAGGCAGAAAGGAGTATTTTGCCCCCAAGAAATGTGGCTGCCATTGCTGTCCTTCCACCCTCACTTAACATTCTTGTTACTTTGCCCCTACTGTCTAGATCTTTGTTATCTTTAAGTATGATGACTTACAAGAGTGCTTACCTTATGCAATACCAAGTCCCAAGATTACTCTGCACAAAATGAGATTAGGGCTTAATATTGAGGTAATTATAGTAGATCTGTGGATTTCCACTCGTGTGCAAGCTGTAAAATGCTTTGCACTTGTGCCGCTTTTGTTCTGGGTATCCTCTCTTCCTAGAGAGCTCCAGCATGGCAAATGGGACACGTGGTACCCACATGCTGCTTGGATGAGATGGCTCTGTCCTTGGGCACGCACTGCTGCCCCACAGCTGGCAACGGAAGAACACATAAACAAGAGAAACTAATATTAACTCCTCCCAACAGCCATCTTTTTTACCCATAGTCGATACTCTCACTGCCTGATACATGCAGGTTATCTCAGATGACTCAAAGGAGCAAACACATTGATACTTCTGCAAGTGTATTTTCTCAGTTTCCAGCTTGGGATAGCCTGTTCCTCTGCAATGCTGATGTTTGATTCTGAAGCCATGTAAATCCCTGTCCTGCAAAGCACTTTGTGGTGCTGCATTCTGCAGACTCTGTACAGGCTGCACAAGAGGCACCACGGGTTCTGATCTAGGCCAGATTGTGCTCAGTCATGTCTTTGCCAGGCTGAAGGGTTCAAATCTTTTTAAGTATCCCTTGCATGGAATTAATTCTTTATCCCTGATCATTCTTTTCGGCCTCTTTGATTTTCTAGTTGAACTGCACCTCAAAGTCGATCTTCCTTTGTGCAAAACCACAGTAATTGGTGTGCTAGTAACTAAGATCCATGATGCAACTCTTTTTTTATTCCTCTCCCCAAAGCCCCTCACACGTGCTCATATCATCATTGCTGAATATTAAACTCACACTTTCACATCATTACAACAAGCTCTTCCTCCTAAGTGACAATAATGAACTTTCATCCCATTAGTGCATGAACAAAGTTGGTCTTCCCTCAACTCTATATTTATCTGGAACAAATTTCATTTGACATTTTACTACTACCTGCAATGCAGCGTCAGACAGATAAGCTGCAATTTTTTGTAGTCAGTTGTCTTCCCTTACCACTCAACACCTTTGTCACTAGATCATTTAAGGGTACACTGAAGAGTAGTATAGATGTAACACAGATCACTATTCTTCCCTTGTCCCGAACTTCCCTTCTCTATGCTTGTCAAGACATTCAAAATCCACACTGACTTTTTCCCCACTGTCAGTTATTAGCCCATCTACCTTCTGTTTTTTTTTTTCCAAGGCACTGAACTCTGTGATACCTTGATAAACTATCTTTAAGAACTGTCACTATGTAAGTCATCTTCTGTTTCTCTGGCTTCAAGGTATTAAGTGAGAAGCTACATAGCATAATTAATAATTTGGTCATTTCAGGCCTGAGTTTCCTTTGGAACCCTTGGGCAAGCACCATCTGGTCCTGGCATTCTGCAACTATATTTATCGCTTTGGATTAAAAACTTACTTGCTGACACTTCAAGCAGAGACAGATCTTCCAATGAGTCCTGTTCCCCATAAAGAGAATTTCTGGCACAGGAACCTCTTTGGACTCCTCCACAGTAAACAGGAATGCACATAAGTCATCTAACTTCCTACTGACAGCTTCATCATCAAATATTTCTTTTACTTCATCATCATTTGTTGGATCTTCAGATTTGAGCACCTTTCTTGCTTCTGATATACTTAGAGGTTTTTTTTTTTTTTTGGTATTAGCATGATGTTGCTCAGAGGCCTTCTGGCAGAACCTAAAACTTTTCATTTGACTTGCCAGAGTTCGTTTTCTTATTTACTTTTCTGGTCAACATCATGACTTGAACTTTCTGAAGGTTGTATTTTTATTTCTAATATGTTCTTTATCCCAAACTGCATGCTCATTCTCATCTGTCAACATTCCACAGTATAATTTAAAATCTTCCCAACAACATTTTCAATTTCAAGTGCAGAAGCCTAGTTCTGCTGTGGTTTACGTGGAACCCAGCCTTTTCAAACAGTTTTTGGACTGTGGTTCAAAAAAATTCACTTTGTTAGTAGAGTCAAGATCCTCCTGTAAGATGACCTTCTCATCAAACACAACTTCAACATGGCAGATAGTGAAGAACAAAGAGCCTCCAGGTGTAAAATAAAAGAAAAATGAAACGTTAGTGAAGAATGCAAACAGAGATAACTGGTACTTGGAGAGCTGCTAGTTCATCCAAAACACTGACACACACAACCGACAACCTTCCTTAAAACTGTGAAGGTGATGAGGATTCACTTTGTACACATTCACACTAGCAATCACCTCCAAATGTGACAGTTCAATGTCAGTACAGAGTCAGGTGAGACAAAACCACTCATTGTTGCAAAGCTCTGCTAATTAACTGTGCAGTGATTGAACTCAGCCCTGTTTCTGATTAAATCAACAATAAAAGAAAAGCAAACAAAACCCCCACAACTGTCAGAGCTTGAGAAAAGAAAGACCTCAAATTCATTGTGGGTGTAGTGCCCAATTTTATTTGGTATATTAGTGGCTCTCCATCTGTTCCTTTTACTAAGGACCTTGGTCACAAAGGCTGGTCAGAGAAAGACAGCAAATCTCGTTCTGATTTGTTTAATTAGATGATTCACTTCGGAAGGACTGTCTGTTAGTTGTGTGCATGCAACAGTGGATGACAAATAATTAAAAGGTGGTTATGGGTATCTTAGTTTCTTTACTGCCTCGAATGCCTCTCATGGTGATAGGAAAAGGACAGAATAAAGCATGGACAGATTGCATTTGTCCTACCAACTCCAATTACGCTTTTGGTGGCTTTTATTCACAGTTCAGAATGAGGTGAAAGCAGAGATGGCACCAAGGCCAGAAGGCACCTGGACGCACAACAACGGTGTAAAATGGCTTAAAGCAATGACAACTTAACCAGTGTACTGAGATGGGGCAGTTGTGCTTAGTTTGGAGATGACCTCCAAAATAATAAGGAACTGCCTCCTTCTACTTAGCTACCTAGCTTTATACAGCATCTGGTGCTGCAGGAGAGCAGCCACTCCAACAGACAAGGAACAGGATTTCCATCATGTATTTGCACAGCTGTATCCCTGTTAATGAAGGTAAGATGTCATCTGGTGCATTTATTTTGCACAGCACTGTTCTGTGTTGTGGGGTTTCACCATGATTACTTGTCTATTAGGTTTCTGATTACTTGTTTACTAGGACAGACTCATCACAGATCAATTTACAACTTAAAGGGCATGCTGGTCAGCCTTTATCAAAGGGCCAACTTAAACAGATTCCAGTTTTCCTCCATATTAAACTGCATTTGAAGGTAAGTTCTAAGACAACAGAGCAGTGTGTGACAGTTTAAATGAATGTGGAATAACAAACTGATGGACAGTTTAGTATTAAAGGTAAAAAACAGTGTCTGAGTGGATACTTGGAAAGACTCTAATAAAACATAATAGAGAGACTGAATGAGAGGGTGCAATAGGCTAGTGTAGTAAGAAGGTGTGCAGTCAAGGTCAGAAATGGAGTGGAGATCCAAGGTCAGAGTGGAGTGGACCACAGAAACAGTCTAAAGAAGAGCCAACACGACTTGGGGCACTGTTAATAGGTTGAGAGAAAAAGATGAAGTGCAAAAAGTGGGGAAACCAAGAGTTGCCATTAAAAACGACACGGAAAGAAATTATTTCCAAGCCCCTCTAAACTATCAAGTTGTTTTTATTTGGAAATTGCTTATCTGAAGAGCCATTTCTAGTCTTACATCCTGGTGGCAGCTAAGATCATCTAGGATGTTTTTACTGTCAATTTCTGGTTCAGAGAACTCCCTGCCTCTGGCGATCAGTTGCTGCGGCACTCGGCCAGAGTGTGAATTTGGTGAACCAAGAGATAACACAAGAGCTGCTCAGCTGAGCTCTATGACTGAGTTTCTTTTGCCCCTTGTGCAAAGGTGTATTTATGTCCCGAGAAGTTATTTTAAAAAGCCCTCACATATTCTCGTGTTACATGATACGAATCACCCATTAAAATTAATGTCAGGCATTTATGCTGAACGTGCTGTTAAGCATTCCAGTGAACTAATTAAAACTAAATAAGGCTAATAGCAGTTTTGTTTTGTTTTTTTTTTTTTTTAAACATGCAACCTTGGTCCAAATCAAAGCCAGAATTAGCCTGCATATTTGAAACAAAAACCTCAGTGCTGTGTGGCTGGAGACCTGAGTAAAGCTAGAGCAGGGCAGAAGGAGGTCACGACAGAAGTATTAGAAGAGCCTTAAACATAAATATATTCACAAATACTTTTTTCCAGAAGGGAGAGACTTTAGGTTTCCCTACTGAAAAAAATCCCCAAATGAAACAAGTAAACCCCATTTTTGAGGTTCCCAAGATAAACAGATGGTTATAAAAGTTTGCTATAGAAGTAGTGAACTGTTTCAAAACCACAGAGACAATCGAGGTGTCACCTAGTCTAAGCTCCAGCGGATGGGGGGACAAGCACCAACACACCTAACATTCCCTGGGTAGCCCTTGGATTTCGTTTTCTCCAAATCTGCCTAACATACAAAAAGGGTGGGTAGGAGCCGCTTGCTCACAAAGGGTTCACTGCCACAAACAGGTGAACTGTACTGGGAGAGAAACAAAAGCTGGATATGAGATAGTAACTAAAAACAAACAAACCCCCACTCCAGACACCTCCCAGAGACAGATTTTAAAGGGATATCAAAGTAGTTAAAGCATCATCTGACTAGGGACGATACTTTATCCTAAACTTCTATAATAACTTAAAGTCTGTAAACCTCTATAATAACTTTTGAGTTTTTTGGTTTTGTTTTTTTTTTAGGCTCCAAACACACAATCAGAGCAGTCTCAAGAGTCTTCTCATGCCTGAAGGAACAGGCTTCCTAGCAAAGAAGGCAATACGTAACTCTAAGCCGGGTGATTTGGAGTGCGAGGGAAGGCTGTTGGGTCACACGAAATTGATGGCGCTAAAAGTTGGTTTTACCCAAAGTCGAGCTCTTCGCTACCCCCGTGTCCGTGTGCCCGCGGCCTTCAGAGGCCACACCGGCTTCGGCCGAGACACAGAACTGCAAGTTCGCGGCTGCCCTGCGAGAGCCGGATTATCCCGTCGCTACAAGTGGGAGCCCCGACAGAGTGGGGGCCGCATTTCCGCGGCCGCTAAAGCCCGGCGGGGCATCGCGCAACAGGAGGACACCTCGGGGAGGGACTCGTGGACGGCCCACGCGTGCGAGTGCGGCTGGGCCCCGAGACCCGGCCCGCGGCCCCA
>VWYK01076662.1:13278-26134 GCA_013399775.1 Semnornis frantzii
TGAAGGGTGAGCTTCGAGGCCTTTTTTCTGTGATAGAGGATTGGGGGAGATCAGGGGTGTGCGAGCGCGCTTCTTCTGCTTTGGCGCGGAGTTGGGCGAGCTGCGGAGCTTGCTTCGCCCCAAGCAGTGTGTGCCCCGTGTGAGAGTGGCCGTGTTGGAAACCTTGCTGCTGGATAAGGTTCCCCAGATAGCCCCAGGGCACCCGCGTCTCACTAGGCGGGGAGGAAGGTAGCTGGCGTCGGGTGACTTTTGTATCAGGGCACCTTATTTGCTTGCTGGCTCTTTAGGTGAGCCTGTTCGGGCTATGAGAAGGTTCCCTGATTCTTGGAGTCGAGCAGGTAAGCTCTGGTGTTAGCAAAAACCAGCAGGGCTGTAAGAGCTGGAGGAAGCTGAGGAGCTGGCAGGCAGCATAATCGTGGCTCTCTGCATCACGACTTCCTGTCAAGATCTGAGCATGTCTCTGGTTTATGTAGTGGCAAGGATTAGCTACCACTTCGTTTCTAGAGGCCCTGTATTTGATGCAGTGCCTGCTTTGTGTCCAGGAAGAAGGGTACTGCTTTATCTGTTACCTTGCTTCCTGCCTTGTTCACCTGAGAATTTTCAACAGGTGGTCCAGGAACAGCTCAAACACCCCAGAGTGCCTTTTGCCAATATTTTTGTTGCAGACTATTTTTTTTTATTGCAGACCTTTCACAATCAATTCCCCGAAAATCAGCCAGGCTCTCAATTGTGTTTACAGCAATCCAAAAAATAGAGAGTAAATAATAGGAAGTGGTAGCTGATAAGATTTTTTTTTTTCTTTAGGGAATGTAATATGGGTTATACTCTTAGTCAAGATAAACACATGGTGGAAGAAGAAATGTGATTGTGTCAGGAAACTTGAGAGCTTCTAACACCACAGCTTGATGTTATTTAGCAAATATTTTCACAACTTACCCAGATGTTTTCTGTTAGTTAATTGTATTGTAGTTTGCTTTTATAAGTTTTTTTTTCCGTAGATAGCATTCCCAGTTACCAGTCATGTTCACCAACATAATAGAATGGTATGTCAATGTTGTCTCTGCTCAGCTTACAACTCCGAAGCAGAGTGAAGCATCTTGTCTGTTCCTGCAGAAATATATTTGTATGGTGGTGGAATGTGTGTTTTGGCTTGAAAAGAAAAAAGCAAACATCCTGAACAACTGAACACAAAAATCCTCAACAACTTAACCTTTTCAAACTGATTTAGATATCCAACTGCTTTTAAAGTCAAGAACTTTCACCTGAACCCAGACTGCTCAGATTAATAAAAAGTGAAAATTGCAGGTCTAGCTTCTCCAAACATAGTGTTTACTCATGTTCCTTACATGGCCTAATTAAGCAAATTAATGGTGCCAGTATAAAGAAAATGTAAAAGCATAAGGGTCCAAACCAAAAGGAGATCTGTTTCTTCCGTTTAGGTCATTATTGTTCCCGTCTCCGTGCTTGGCATTTAGGCCAAGCACAGGCCTTTTACAGTTCCTGACTTGTCTCACAGGGAAACCTGAATGGCAAGTTGCCTGTCAGAAGTCCTAGAGGAAGTGGCCACCTTGAAAGCCACTCCTGTGGCATCCTCCTTAACTGTTGCTGTAGCAACTAACTTGCTTATGTGTCTCTCTAGGCAGCAGCTTGTGGATGGACAGATAGGTGCTGTGTGGTTAGTGTTGCTCTCATGATAGTTCTAATAAGGGGGAGAAGTCCAGTGCTCTGAGCAGGGGATTTGCACAGAACAGGGAACTACTGTTTCTTGAGATGGGGGAAATTCAAAGCCTCTGATTTGCACAGGGGGAGCAGAACATCCAAGAGGTTGCTAGGCCCTAGTCAAAGACAGGCTGTTTGTCATGGTTGGAGAAATGAAGCCTACAAGCACCTGTGCAATGCAGTTGGTGTGGTATCAGCATAGGCGCCTCCTAGATGGCATTGGTCAGGTATCTCTGGCCCAAGGAGCAGCAAGCTCTGTGGCAGGACTGCTGGAACAGAAAGCAGATCTATATTCTCGCTGGGAAATGCTGCTACAGAAGCCATGGAGGTTCAGAGGAACTAGGAATAGCATAGGACTCGAAACCTCACCCCTGTATTTCCAGATGCTCCAAGCACTTTCTAAATCCTACAGCAATGCAACCAAAAATCTTCGTGGTCTGTTTCCTGTCCAAGTGCAAACTCTTTCTGCACTACTCACATGAAGGTGACTTATTACCTGAACCAAAAGTTTATCTCTCATCTCTATCTGGGAATGTGTCCCCAGAAGTCTGTACCTTTTGGAGACCCTGGCTGGCTCTTTGGTGTGACAGTTCCAGACAGCAGTAACTTTCATAAGCTCATCCCTTAATCCTAATGTGACCCACCTTCTTCTCTTCCACAAATAGGGCACAAGCAGCTCCTCAAGCAGTTCTGGAAACCTTTCCTATATTTCACTATCATGTTCTTCATTGCAAGTAATTTATTTTCCTTTTAACTTGTATCTTGGCTGAAAGTTGCTTTGAATTTCTATTCACAATTTAACTTCTTTCACACCAGCACACCACCTTTGTTTCAAGCTTGTACGTGGCATTCTTCTGGCTTTAAATGCAAAGTAGTTGCTATGGCAAGAAAATGCCATCCAAGTAAAGTTACCCTGTGGTACGTGCAGAGACATAATTGAATTAAAAGCCCTATCAGAAAAATCTGCAGTTTGACTACCAGGCAGCAGACAAGACCAGTGAAGTTCAGTTTATGTTCAAAGACCAGATTTATCCAGAAGCTGGAGTTTTTAAATGGAGCAGAACAGACAAATTTCAGAGATGTTTAGTAGGATCCAGTGATAACTACAAAATTGTAATGCTTTGTAAAACTTTAGAATAGAAAGGGCATAGAAGATTTCAGTTGTACAGTAAGGCATTCAGTATTAACTCTTTGGGTTCCTTTTAAGGTAATCTGATTTGTTTCCTTCCTGTTCTCTGAATTGAGAGATACTTGGAAGAATTCCAGCAAATTAAACCATGAGAAAGCAAAATAAACCCAGTTTTCCTTCTCAGCTTATGTGCTCCCTCTTCCCCTATGACCCTCCCCAGGTCTGTTTTATTTCAAGAACCAGAAAAAGAGCCATGAAACTCAAATGTACAGCACACATAACTCTCTGCTTATGCCCCAGGCTGACTTCTCAGCAGAGGGAAGACATCAGGGACCAAACACACGTTACTGAGACTAAATTTTCATATGTGTCCTCAGCCTGCCATTAAATGCCTGCTAAATCAACTATTTTTCTTATGTGCAGAAGGGAAGGACTAACAGGTACCCCCTTGGTGTGAAATGTGCCGTCATTGAGCAGCAAGGTGCTTGGAGTACTCCACGACACAAGGACAGACCTGCCAGTGCCCTGTAAGAACCTCCCGTCTTTCCTGAAGCAGGACAGTGCCTCAGCTTGCTCACTTCCTGCCTTCTGCTGCTACGCTCCAGAGAAGCCAGCTCAGAAGAACCAGAGCAGGACACCTGGCATGTGCTTGTACAGCTGAAAGGGGAAGGAAGTCCTGGCTGTGCCCTGCTGTATGGCTTACCTAAATCAGCTGCAGCAGGGCAAGATGAGAACTGAAACATTAGTAGCACTCAGTGCATTTGGCTGGAGAGTCCTGTAGCAGCAGGAAACTGTCCTGGAGACTCCCTTACTTAGGTTCAAAAGGTAAGAAAAAATGCATTGTATCCTCTGCTACTCAAGTTCCCTGCTCCAAGTGATTGTAAAAAGGCAGATTTTTAGGCCGCTTTTAGTGCATTCTGACAGAGGAGGGAGCTGTTAGTTCAGCATTGACCTGCACAGCCTACCTGGGAGCTGGTTAAGTGGTCTGAGTGGCCGGCTGAAGATGTGAACAGCTAACCTGAAAGTGCTTAAATCTTTTGCTTTAAGTGTCTCCATGGGGTGTTTTGTGTCCCTACACAAGGAAAATCACAATAACTAGTCTGCAAGGACAGTGGGAGAAGCGGGCGTGAGAAGCTCTCTGAAATGGAGCATTTTGTGATGAGCATTTTGATGCTGTAGCAATGACCCTGTCTGTTACACTAAGAGCCCTTGGAAAACTGCAGCCTGTGCAACACCTTCCTGCTAAAGACTAGAGTCAGAGCCCCCTTCTCTCTGCCCACGGGATGCAGACAGCCCTTCTATCTGGGATACCTGCCAGAAGCAGGCAAGGAAAAAGCTAAGTTCAGCTGGTCTAAAGTTGACTTGAGCCAATGTGAACTGGTCTGAAGTGAAATAACAACCCAATTTCATCTGCCATTTCTCCTGGTACAATTTGTCAGCAGTCTTCCTGCCTCGCCTAGTAGCAGTGTGACAAAGAGTGGCTTAATTGCAACCTTGGAATGAAAAATAATGTCCTCATTAGATGTTGCTTTGTGACTGCATCAGTCATCTCTCCAGCTTCTCATGGTAGCTCTCCAAGTGGGCTGAGTTGTGCTGGTTTGGCAGATACTTGGGGTGGTTGTGGTGGTTTGAGTGTGCAGCTGGGCAGAATGGGACTCTGAGTCAGAAGCTTCTGGTGACGTTGCTAAATTCAGTTTGCCACAAAACTCTTTTTCTACTTCATACTGGAGCTGTCTATATGCAGTCTTTCTGCCTTCAGAAATGTGGCTCAGACCCAGTGCTTGCAAGTCAGTCATTCAGCCGTTAGCTGCTGGAAAAAGGCAAGTAGGAAAAAGTGGTGGCATTGTTACACGTTTGTGGACCGGTTTCCACCATGCTTGTCTTCTGACAGCAGTTAGTAAAGGCAAGCCTGTCTTCTTACCCAGATCATGCATTATTTCTCCAGCCACTGGGATAATTCCAGTGTCAGATAATTGCAGTGAGACCCTGAACAGGTGATTTGAGTGTGCACTGTCATGGTTCTAATGTTGTTGCATTGCTTTGTGCCCAAGAAAGGTGGATGGTTACTTGGCTAAGGTTAAATGGGGTGATAATAGCAGATGCTATATGGTGCTACATGCTATAGCTAAATGGATTCCTTAGAGTCCCACTCAGTCCTCAAAATCCTATTCACCTTTCACCATGGTACTGGTGCTACAAAGCAGCAGCTTTTCCTCCACCTCAGTCGATGCACCATCACCTCAGTGCTAATGGTTCTCAGCTGGCCTGGACTAATGGTAAAACTTGTGTGTCTGGTGCAGCAGTGACTGACTCACATCATCTCACTTGGTCACTTATTCCAGGAAAAATCACTTAAATTTACCAGAGAACTGTTCCTGACACTGAAATATTTGTGAATTCAAAGCTTTTCAAACTCAGAAAGATGATTTCTGCAAGTTTTCCTCTTAAAATTGTTCATACTGAAATGTGAGGGTTGTTAGACCCTTGCTAGACTCTTCAGTTTGAGAAGGGTTTAACACTGACCAGTAGGAGCCTTTGTTCCAGGGAGCAGACTAACATTCCAGGCTAATGCAGAGTTGTACAAAAAACTTGTCGTCCCCCCCAAAAAAACCCAAAAACCTCAAGGCATAAACTTGGGACTTTTTCCATTTCAAACTGAGGTTTTTTTTAAAGGTTTTTTTTTTTTTTTTCTTCAGTAATTCAGGAAAGCGCTGCATCTAGCTAGAAAAGATGTGTTTTCCCAGTGAGGGCCTTAGTACAATCCTTTTATGTTCTCCTTTTGGGTTTTTTCTTGGATGAGAGGCAAAAGGCAAATGTTGGAGAGAAATAAGACCTCCTCTGTCATATGGTAGAAGCAAAGGTTTTGTAGTTACATGGGAGGAAAGCTTGCTTTTTAAGCCTCTGAGTTTTGGCATAATTCCCTCTGGGATGTGTCACTGGCCCTCCCCAGCCACTGCACAGTGTTGCTTTCACAAGAATAGGATCTTTGCTGGTACTGGAGTACACAGAAAACTGTAGGGGATGTGCTGAGGCCACACAGCAAACTGACTCTCTTGTCTGTGGTCAGTGCCTCTGAGTTAACTGCTACCACTGTGTACCTCTATCACTTCAATATGCTTTGTAAGGCCAGGGCTGCAGACCCTCCTGCTCTTTCAAAGCTGCAGAGGGACTGTAGAGCTAGCTCAGATGTGATTAGGTTGACTCCCGAATGGAAACAAGGACCTGGTAAATCTCAGAGCCACCTCTAAAATCTTGGGAAACTGATTTACTTACAAAAGCCAAGACAAAATAGGTGATGTTAAGTCAGAACACCATTTTGTTATTTGGAGATTCACCTCAGCTCAGTTTACAGATCTGTCTTCAGTCAGACTTCACAGATGACAGCAGCAGTTTCTGAAAAAGAGCCTAGTCAGAAAAGTTGCCAAATTTCCACAGAAGACACACATTAGTGGTTCACAAGCTTTCTGTTCACCTGGTCCTTATGCTCAGGCTTTTTTTGCACTCAAGTCCCACAAAATATTTGTGATGCATTTGCCCACCATTGCTTCTCTCTTTCCTCTGGGCTATATCTCATTCCTGACCCTTTTCTGGCTTTGTCTATTGAGACAGCAGTTCTGAGCTGTGACTTGCACCCCAGGTAGATTTTTTTCCAGCAGTTCCAGTCTCTGTTTTCCTTAGATATTTGCCTGCTGTATAAAGGCAGAAATGAAACTGAGACATGGTTTACCTTAGCCTAGAGTAGAAATAGGTGCTTACAGAGAATTTCAGCCTGGAGGGGCCTTCGTGACTGAACCATAGCCTAGATCCATGGTCTAACTAAAACTCAGTTGATGGTACTACAGTCCCAGCTCAGGCAGCCAGATGGGAAGTAGCTTGTTTTGTCTCGCTGCTCTGTTACTGGTCTCATTCAGGAAGAATGCAGATATCTTGTATGGAAATGGGAAGGGAGCTCTGGAGGTCTGCCTGTGCAACCCTTCTGCTCTAGCACCATCACCCAGAGCTGATTTTCCAAGACCATGTTCAGATGACTCTTAGATATTACTGAGAATAAGGATTCCACAACCTCCCTGGGAAATCTGTGTCAGCACGTGGTTACCCTCACGGTAAAAAACTGTTTCTTGGTGTTCAGAGTGAACATCCCGTCTTTCAGTTTCTGTGCGTTGCCCCTTGTCCTGTCACTGGGTACCAGTGAAAAGAGCCTCGCTCCATTTTCTTTGCCCCCTCCTTCATGCATTTCGTATGTCATGCATTAGTAAGATGTCCAGCTTGAACAGTCCCAGCTCTCTCAGCCTCCCTTCATAGGAGAGATGCTCCAATCCCTTGGTGACCTTAGTGGCTTTTCACTGGACTCCCTCCAGGACATCCACATCTCTTGTATTGGGGAACCCAGAATTAGATCCAGCACTCCAGGTGTGGCTTCACCAGTGCTGAGTCAAGGATTAAGTATCACCTCTCTTGATCCAGTGGCAATGCATTGCCTGGAACATAGTTGGGTCCGATATCATGTGCATCTGAAGGGGCCCAGGATCCCCACTGAACAGCTGTTGCTTAAGGAGGAGACAGAGAAATTCTGGAAATGAAGACACTGAGACTGAGCCTGACCGAGCCAAAGAGGGAAGGAGGATGAAGTTGTATTGTGTTGAGGGCAGTGCAATTCCTAGTGGTCACTGCAGGTCTGGTTCAGTGCAAGAGTTTCCAACACATTATCCTCCATTCCACAGCAGTAATGAAAAGTGCAATAAACAGACAAGAATGCTGCAGTGCTCCGCTGTGACACTGTCTTCTGTCTCCTCCCCTGGGGAGGTGATAAGGCTTTGCACTCTAAATTCAGCTGTGAATCACATTTGGTATGACCACTAAATAAACGGTACAATTAAAAATACTCCTGGATCTCTCTTTAAATGGTTCCTTTCTTGCTATGGCAGACTTAGCATCACTGGGGGTGGGATTTGCCCTGTGCTCTGTTGCTGCAAAGTTCAGGCTATGTCACTGTGAGCAGCTGACCCTGTCTAGTCAAGAGAAGGAGAAAGAGTAGCCACAGGAGCCAGTTGAGGCCTCCTGAAGAAATCCAGTCAACTGAGATAAGCTCTTCTGTGGGGCACTTGTAAACTTGTTTCTCTAGCAGAGCTGCACTGGTGGGCAGTTTGAATGGAAGCCATCATTGTGGTGGGAGAGGTGTCTGCCTGCAGGTGAGCTGGCCTGAATGGGAAACATGGAGGGAAGTGTTTCTGACACCTCTGCAGGTTAGTAACTGGGGAGAAGTGTAGTCATAGTGGGTGGCAGTGCACCAGTAAGCAGTGACACTTGTAGCAGGGAAGGGGGGAGGGTCTTGCTGAGGTGGAATAATGTCAGAAATCACCTGTGTTTAATAAGTTCTGTTACAAATGGTGTGACCACTCCAACATGAGATAGTAAGGAAAAAAAAAAAAGGAGATATGATAATTAAAATAATCAGGGCTTCTCTTCAGCGCTTTTGGAAGAGCTGCCCTTCCTCAGACTTGCTGCAGCTCCCCACAGATGGAAGAGGCTTTTGAAGTATTTTTTCAAGTAATTTTTTTGCCAGAAAGGGGATGAAAATCTTAAACCAAAAATTTCTTCCAGCTTTCAATTTGGAGCTGTCATTGTAGTGCAGTTCTTTACACAGCTGCCAGAGAGGTTTTTAAAAGCATAATTTACATGTCTGCATTGAAACCAGGAGTACAGCATGCCTATAAGAAATTGATTTTCTGGTCTTGAAACTAGCAATTAAGTTTGGGACAAATGTTCATGTTTGTTTGTTCCTTCTGCAGTCTCTTGTAAAACTAAAGGAGAACCACTGGCATGAAAGCTCTGCTGGTGTCCTTACCACTGCGCTGCTTTGCTTTGTGGAATGCCAGCTCCACTCCAGTTAGGGTGAAGTTGTGCAAGGCTGCTGAAATCCCTGCAGACTGTTAGGGGATCCTGCGTTAAAAATTCTGGATGTCACTTGCTGTAGAGAATGAATTTGTCAACAAGACCACATTAAACCCAGCTTTTTTTGCAAGCACAGTTTGCAAACCCAGAGACACAGCAGAGCATGTTTGTGCTTGCCGCCTTATTTTTATCTGAATGGAAAATGGAAGATGACTCTGAGTAGAACATCTAATGTCTCCAGCAAGAAAAAAAATCTAAAGTTAATCTAGACTTCATGTACAAGGGAGGAGGTTAAACAAGAAGGCAGAAAAGCCTGGTTTGTAGATGTATATTTTGTAGCTCAAAAACAGTGTGAGATCATCCTCAGGATGAGGAAGGACCTACACAGTCACCACTAAGACAAAGCAAGTTGAAGACATGTCACAGGAGGAGAAATTAATACCTCATTTCCATACAAATCTCTTTATAAAATACATTTTTTACTAGGAAAAAATCTGTATAGCCCTGTTCTTAATCTGCGTGTGATACACTGCAGTAGGAGGTACAAACACAGGTAAAGGGAGATACTTCCTTCTGGGCTGAACACAAATGTCTGTGAGAAGCATTGCTACCAACTTGAGGAGTACTACCTATGACTGCTGGAGAGTGATCCCTTCTGAGGAGTACTGAACATGACTGCAGGAGAGTGATCCTTTCTGAGCACTGGCCCCTGCCTGTCGTCACTGGAGGAATTCAAACAGACCTGTTTAGTCATGAGTCGAAGTTGTGAGCCCTAGTTCCAAACAACTGGAACTGTAAGCAGCTTAAAATGATTTTCAGGAGAGTTCAGAGATGAATAATGTATCCCTCCAGACCCATAAGTCATCTTTTATTCACAGAAAATCAAAGTAATGTACAAATGAGATTGCTGGCATGGGAAGGAGAGTCTGAATGGCTGCTTATTCACTTCAGCTACCAGAGGTGATGTGACACCTGAAAGGAAAAGATGAAAACTCCATCACAATCTGTTAAATAAAAAACACCTTAGTATCTCACTAAATAGCTGCTACTCAGAGGTGCAGAATTATAACCTGCTGTTCAGTGCTTTGATAACAGAGTTCATAGGCTACAACCTACAAAAGTTTTTCTTCCATAACTTTATGAAGGTTTGCTCATAGTATCCATGGCAATTCCTTGTGACAGAAGTCACAAAGGCCTGGCAAAATACCTAATCTGTCTACTTCTGTGTGCTCCTATTCTAAAATATTAAATTGGCAGTGCTGTAGAAAAGTGACATGGAGAATTATCTTTAAGAACACAGGAGAGGGGACTAATTTATCTATCCCAGCAAAATCAAACCCAGAATAAGATGTTTCCCTTGAAGTAATAAAACTCACCAGAGACTGAAGTCAATATAAACTGAAAACACAGGTAGACACCAGTTCTTTAAAAAAAAACCTACAACAACAACAAAAAAACCCTTAAAACAGATTGAGAACCTTCTATGCCCTCTCCAAAACGAGTGTTTAGAAAAGCTATTTATTGGAGCAAGGAGCCTGGTCATCTTAGTAATGACACATAGTAAATTTATTGAGAAATCATAGGATGACACTGGAAAGGACTAGTGTACAAACTGGAAATTCTTCCTCATCTGTAAGTCTCAAGACACTGTACAGGCATTACTGAGTTCTCTGTCCATCACTGCTGTATTTTCCATTCTGCTGCCCTGGGTTTTGGTTTAGCCAGTGGACTGTACAAGGCCAGCTTGTCCACATCTTCTCTTGCTCAAAATCCACCTCTGTTTCTTCTCACCTGCTAAGACACAATTTAAATGAGAATGGACTGACCTGTGTACCCCTTCGGAGATGTGTGAGGCCCTGCTGGGCCCAAACAAGCCTGCTAAAATCAGTCTACCATAACCAGGCACTGAGGACCTTCACTGGAGAGCTGGCCCAGATGGCTGACACCATCGGACATCTGTGGTGGGTGTGCAACGTGGATGAGCTGTGCTGAGCAGGTGAGGGGAGCCTGCCAGACAGCACACATGTCACATCCATCTGACCCAGCTCTTCTTGATGTGCTACTCCAGAGTGAAGGCATGAAACTGTTAAATGAGACCCACATTATAGGGTTTGCTGTTGTAATGGGAAAATGTCTATGTGAGGTATTAACATTTTCTGAGTTAAATAATTCCAAGGCTGGAGGAGAGAGAAATGTCTGCTGGTCAGAGCTGGCAGTTAAACAGCCTTTGAGTTCTGTTCTTCCTGACAGTGATTCACTGCATGGCTCCAGGCAAGACACATAGCCAAGCTGAAATATTTTATTCCAGCTGCAAAGGAGCTGTAATGCCAAATACAAGGAGGTTTAACTAATTCCACTTTACAGAAAGCCTTGAGATCCTCACTGGAAAGCTGTTGGAGAAAGGCAAGTATTGCAGCATTTCAAACTACTGTTCATAAATGAGCTCTTTGGCTTCACATCAGTGAAAAGCTGGGCCTAGGACTCCGTCATCGAACAGCCCCAACAAAGGGGATTGGGGTGTGTGGTAAATGGATGTGAAGCCACAGCAGGAGAGACAGCAGCAAACTTTGCTGCTTCTGGAGGTGGCTGAGATGGGCAAGTTATTTGGTGCACCAGCAGAGAACAAACTTTCCCTGCTGAAAGAGTTGAAGAGGCTGGAGAATGTTTGCTGTAAAGAGAGAAGTGTGAGTTTGCATTTATACAAGGAGAAGAAAAGGAGGATGGCAATTATGTCTGGGCCCTTCCAACATGTCTCTCTTCAAGGAGAAGCAGGAGGTGGGGAAGACTTATTGTTCTCAGGTACTGTGCTTAGTCCCATTCCCTGAAAAGAAATAGACACCTGAGGAATTGTCTGAGAACCAATGAAGTCTGCGGGCTGAGTGCTGGCATTCTGTGCTGCTGGGGGGGGTAAGCCACAGGATTGGGCTTGCACCCTAAGGTGGCGTAAGCTGCCTTGTAACAGTTGTCCTAGGACATCAGAGCTTGGGCTGGAGAGAGGAGTGGAAGATGATGGTGCTCCTGACCAGCTCCTGTGCTGGCTGAAGCTTTGTGGGTCTTCAACTAGTTAATGTGGTTCCTCTCTGGATGATAAGCCCAGCTGATGGAAAAACAAGCAATCAGCCTCCCGCCCAGTGGCAGGGAATGCCTGATGCCTGCACTGGGCTACAGGAATACAAACAAGCAGAAAACATCTGGCCAAAGTCTCCAAACCCTGAATGAAACAGTGTCTAACTGAACTCTCCTGGTGCTCCCCCTTCTT
The DNA here is from genome assembly GCA_013399775.1 of Semnornis frantzii. Classification (NCBI taxonomy): domain Eukaryota; kingdom Metazoa; phylum Chordata; class Aves; order Piciformes; family Ramphastidae; genus Semnornis; species Semnornis frantzii. Next base: position 25,278 of record VWYK01076662.1, read on the forward strand.
GGCTATCACTGTCTGTGTCTGCTGACTTTCCTTCCAGATGGGCAGCGGGAAAGCTTGAGTGCTGGGAGAAGCTAAGCTGTTTCTGCCAGGTTGTAACAGCCACAGTGATGGGCTTGCAGGAGCCCATGAGCAGGTGCTCCTCTGGGTTTGGTGCAGAGGGCCCTGGCACTGCAGAGCAGCTCTGTCCCGTGCCCCAGCAGCCAGGGTGTCTGGTCATGGCCGTGACGCACAGCTGATGCATCCCCTAGTGTCGCGGCACCAGCTTGTCCGGCGCCAGAGGGGCAAAGCCTGTTAATTGGAGACTGCAGCTGTTATGGAGCCTGAAGCTCAGAGGTCATTCAGGCAGGACGCGTGCTGAGCTCTGCAGCCCTAACGCCGGGGAAAGGGGAGGACTCTGCGTTGTCGTTCATCATAGACACCCAGCAGAGGATCTTGGTCCAAGAGGACTGTGAGGGCAGTGCCGTCCTTACCGCGGGGCCTCGGGCTGAGCACCAGACCTAAGAGACTTGCAGCCATGGTACTCCTGAGCAGCAGAGCGAGGAGCTCTTGGGCTGCCGCCGGCAGGGAGACGCCGGGGAGAGGTAGGAAGCAGCTTCGTAAGGCGCGGCCGAGCCTCGCGAATAGGGGTGCGCCGTGCTCCCGACCGTCCGCCAGGGGGCACTCTCGACAAGATGCTTCGGCTTCCGCGGCTCGTGTAGCGGAGAGCGAAGCACTGGGGCGGCTCCGCCCCGTGCCGACAGCCCGGCCCATCGCCCCGCCCCTCCGCCAGCTCCACGCGCGCGCCCCGTGCTTCCCGCCACGCGCAGCTACTGCCAGCCGGAGTCGGGGCGGGCCTGGCGGCCCCGCGCGAGGGGGCG
>VWYK01076662.1:26215-69644 GCA_013399775.1 Semnornis frantzii
TCGCCGGCCCGGCCTGGTGGCAGCTCGGCCAATCCCTCGCTGCTCTGGCGGTCGGAGCGGTGGTGGAGATTGCAGCCTGTGCCGGTGCTGAGTTACCTGCCGAGTCGCCATCGCCGGGCAGGGCTGGGAGCTGTGGCTCCTGGCAGGCCAAGCGGGTGTCGTCCGGCGCGCGCACTTGTCGGGGCCTCTCGGGTCAAAGACCCCTCCGCCCCAGGCTGGGACACGGTCTCTGGGCCGAGCCGGAACCATGTGAGCACCACTCTTGCTGCCCGTAAGGAGAGAGGAGGGGAAACCACCCACACCTGCCACCGGCGGGGAACGAGCTATGGATACCGGAAAAAATCTCTAGAAATGCCCTGTCCTCCTCTGGGGCCGGTTGTCCACAGGGCCTTGGGGCTGGGCGTTGGGCTGGCAGCTCACGAAGAATCACTGAGCCGTCATTGCACGTAATAAATGTGTGCCGGTGGCAGGGAGGAGGTGATGGACGGACATGCAGCTCCGACCAGGCCATAGGTACTGGAGTGCTGCACACGAGGTCACCTGGGAGCAGCACCGGGTGTGGCTCAGGTGTCCCAGGGGACAGCCCAGAGTGGCACGCAGTAGCAGGACGTTGTCCTTCTTCCTGTTCCTTTCCAGTTTCTGTACTTCTCCGTTCTGCCGCAGAGATTTGGGAAGAAATCTCGGCTAGGGGCTCCTGCAGGAAAAGGTGCTGCTCAGTACAGCCCTCCTCTGGGGGCAGGTCTGAGGTGACCAGGCACCTTTCGGGAGCTCTGGCACGACTGTTTTGCTTTTGGCCTGGTGAGTGTGAAGGAAGCAATGACATTTGTTTTTTCCTGTTGCAGTGCTGTGGATCCCGCACCCTGTGGATCAGATGTCGTGAACTGTTTCTGGCCTGAACTGGTTTTTCAGGTGAGTAGGGCCTTGGCATGCGACGATGCCCAGCCTGAGGCTGCCATGGCATCCAGATGATGGTGCTTGCTCTGCAGGGCTTGGTATTGCTGCGCTGCTACTCGCCAGGGTCGAGCAGAGCAGAGCCACCCGCAGTTCCTACCAGGATGTGGCTTTTCTCTTGCCGTACAGCTGAGCAAGCAGCAGCTGCTGCGAATGACTTTTTTTTTACAAAATGTGTTTATAGCACAGGGGTGAAGGTGAATTGTTTACTTCAACCTTTGCTTTCAAGCCTACCTCCTGTGGAGCTCCCAGAGGAGTGTCGCAGCAGGTCCTTGTGACCAGAGCTGTGTTTCAAGGGAGAATGAAACACAAACAACTTTCCTGTGGTGCTTTGGGTGGCAGCTCCCCAGAGTGGTTGCACTTGGTGAGTGAAAATGAACAGGAGGCATTCACCAGTCTTCTGTGTTCTGCAGTCAGTGTGAGAGAGAAAAGATGCCAAACAAAACAGGACGACTTGTCTGAGGTTATGAAACTCTTTTAGGTTAAAAAGAGCCCTCTGAAAGGAATATCAGTAATTCATTGCTCCTCAGTGTTGGGGTTGCTTTTTCCTGCTGGGCCTTAAGCTTCCCCAGAGGCTTTCTGGGTGCATGGACCTGGATGTAGGGCTCAACTCTGGTGGTCATCATTTAGGTTACTAAAGGCCTGGTCTTCTGGTCTTTTTACAAAGGGGCTGCCCTGGTCACAGTGTTGGCTCTGGTATCTGTAGATGACAAATAATTTGATTATGGTTCCTTGATCCTTAACCCAGTGCTGCATATCTGTTGGGTGATGCAGGCTCCCAAGGTATTTTTTGTTCTCTCCTGGATGGAAGGCTGGACTCAGTGTGGCTAGTTCTCAGGAGATGACAATGCCTCTCCAGCTCCCCTCCATAATCACCTCATTCCCAAGGGATGCTGAAGCAGTATAATTTGTACCTGGTGGCCAATTGGAGCAGGCTGATGCAATGTGGGACTAATATACAAGAGTTTTTGGGGTGGGGTGGGGGTGTTCCACTGTTTTTGAGCTTCACACATAAGAGGAGTTGGAGGAGAGTGCTTTTTAGGTGCAAATAAACAGCTTTAGAGAGCAATTGTGTGCCTGAGCACTAGCTTAACTCTCCTTTTTTCCTCTCCTGCTAGCGCATCAGGAAGCATGGAGCACCAAGTGTCCATCATGTCTGACTGGGTGCTCCTTGGGCTGATTGCGGCACTAGTCATGCTGCTGCTGCTGACCATCTTTGGTTTCGTTGTCTACTCGGGGCTCTTCACAGAGGTCGTTGTGAGTGCTGGCTCCCCACCTGTCGGCAGCATCACACTGGCCTACAAGTTCAGGGTAGGCCCCTATGGTGAATCGGGGCAGCTCTTCACGGATGGCTGCAGCATCTCTTCAAAGCTCTGTTCCATTGGCATCTACTATGACAACCCTCACACGGTAAGGTGTGCCCTACTAGTGGGGCTAGCAAGCCCTTGTGGTCACCATTTGGGGTCCTGGCTCAGGGTGCTCCCTGACTGTATTTCAAGGCATCCTCTGTAGATGAGCACTAGTGTTCACAAGGTCTCTCTGCACCTGCAGAGGATGCACTGTGGGGAAAGACACCTGAAAACAGATGGTTTCTTGGATAACCCTAACTGGAAGGCATTGAGCGACTAACGCTTGCTATCTTCTGATAGCTTCTGTGAGCAAGTTACAAACAGGATAATGGATCTAGTTATGGAGCAGAGACCATGGAGCATGGTTTCTGACCATAAGGTAAGGCAATCCTTGGCAGAACCTCTGGCTGCAGGAAGCGCATCCAAGACTCCTGGACTTGCAGCTCTGTAGTTGAGAGCAGACGGGCTCTTCAGCTTGCTCTGTCCTCATCCACATTCCTTCTCTTGTTTCTAGTGCTTTAATGTATTTCTGAACTTCCCTGTAGTCATCCTGTCTCCTGAAAGTTCTTACTAAAGCCTCAGGTGATGCATGCTGAGGGCTCCTGTCTGTTACTCCATGATGCTTTTCAGGCTGAGAGGTGAGCAGAAAGTGCAGTGCATGATGGCTGCCAGACAGAGCTAAATGCTTTGATGGGGACAGCCTAGGACATGGAAGAAACAGAAGTGCGTCAGGGCTTGCTGGCGGGGCAAAGAGTCTGGCTGCTGATGCTGGGTGGCACTGGGGTCTCAGGATAATGGCATGTGGGCATTTGTCTGTTGCAGACAGCCCGGCTCCCCAGTAATTCTATGGTAGTTAGTGTGACCGTAGAGGAATGCTGTTGCGGGGAGGGACAGCAGAGTGGCCAGCAGCTCTGTGTGTGTGTGCTTGGGCATGTGTGCTAGGGGCTGGCGAGGGGCACAGTGCATGCACTGATAGTCTTGCCCAGGGCTTCTGTTCTGCAGGTGACTGGTTCTGTGTTAGGAACCCTCTTGCTGTTATCAACATGGTGCTCCCAAGGGTTGGACCTACTTAAAGGGACCTTGTCCTGGAAGATGTAGTGCTGAATGGACTGTGACAGGAATGTGTTGGAAGCAAGAAAACACTGAGCTTGACTGTGCTCAGTGGAGTCTGGTCTGCTCAGCCACCTTGTCTCTTTCTATCCTTGTCTTCATATTCTAGTTTTTCCTTCTGGATCATGGGTAGCAGAGATGAGACACACTGCAGTGCCTCTTCCTAGCCTGAGAAGGAGGATGGAGAAGAGGACCGCTCCTGAGATGAGCTGAGCAGAAGCAGGGCCTGACTAGATGTGTTTGACCACTTTTGTTCTCAGAAACTGTCATATTTGGAATGTATGAGAGATTTGAGCCATGGGGTGTGCCTAGTGTGCTGGGCCCCACATTGTCAAAGTGGCAAATTCCCTCACCACTGATCTGTGTCCTTGTCCATGTCTGAAGTTGAGAACCACTGTGCGACTGCTTCTTCCCCCGTGCCTCTGGGGTTGGAGTGCAGCAGTCGATGGTGTTGGAGCATTCTCTGGGGCGTGATGTGGACATGCCTCTTGTTGCCCTGCAGACCCTCACCTGGGTGCTGTGCCTGGCATCTCTGTTGGGCAAAGCCTGGGGTAGTGAAAGCCTGTGTTGCTGAGGCCCGCAGACAGTGATAGGGATATTTGTGGTGACTACTGATGCAGGGAGTGTTTTCCCTGGCAGCATCAGGCAAAGTTGGGAAGAACTGGCTCCTACATGACCCTTGAAAGTTGGACTATCCATGTAGGATGAAACTACCTCTTCTTTCAGGTCCTGTCTTTAGCCCTATTCTTGCATCTGTCACACCTCTGCCTTCACTCTGTGGTTGGAGCAGGCAATGGGTTTGCAGAACTTGTCTCTGGGCCTCCAGTGGCCATCCAGGATCTTGGAAACCAGCTGCATTTCCTTTCTCAGACAGGTCTCAGGACAGGAAGACCTTCTCTGCCAGCATGACTGAATGACATCTGGTGGGCAAAGAGGCTTGTCTTGATGTCAGTGACTGGGGGATGTCAATGACTGGGGCATGTCAATGACTGGAGGATGTCAGTGACTGGGTTCAAGGTGGTGGAGGCAGCTCTTGGTTTGCTGTGGTCAAGGTACATCAGGATCTCTGCTTGGGGGCCTGGTTGGTGTCTAGTCTGGACTGGAGCATACTACTGAATCTGGAGGCCTGCCTTCCCACGCTGGTAAGGGTTTTCTATGTGTTGCCCATAGACTGGCAACCACAGGACAGTGCCTTCAGCTGGCATGTGAACTGAAGAGAGGTCCTTACACAGGGCAGAATACTGTGGGGAGCTACAGTCCATGGCAGCGCCCTCACTAAGGTTGGTGGTGAGTTTGTATGGATCTTTAGACATTTTGGAGGATGCATGGTCCCAAGTCTGTGGGCCAGGCTGTGAGATCCTAGTAGTGGTGCTGGGAGAGGAATTGCCTCCCTCTTGGAGCCTGCTACAAAGATGGTGCTCAGGGTGGGTACAGTGAAGACTCTGCATGTTTGTGGAGTGAACCTGGAGGGTGCTGGAAGTTTTCAGGGGCCAACAAAGCCTATAACGCATCTCTGTAACCAGGCAAATCAAACTCTGGAGACTATGTGGTTGGTTCTTGTAACAGAAGCCTAACCTGCCCTCAAAGCTTGGCAGGCAGCCTCATAGACCTTGCCCTTCTCTGGAAGGGCTACCTTTGCTAGTGACATCGGCAGGTGACATTGGCCTGAGCCTCCTTCGTCCATAGGTGCTGTTCTGGGGCAGAGCAGGGCCATGCAGGACGTAGCCATGATGCCTAGGGCTCTGCACGGCAGCGGGAGCCTCTTCTCACCTGACACACCCCTGTGCACACTGTCAGACCTACATCTGCCAGAGCAGTGGAGGTTCCTGTGGAGATCTGTCTCGTCCCTGGGGAGGCCAGGTCAGACATAGGGAGCGAGGATGTCCTTGGGCAGAATGGGCCAGGCAGATGAAGAAGAGACCAGTTTTAGGTGGATCATTTGGGAGGGGCTGCCACGCTCATGCCTGTGTGCTGGTTCAGGTGCTGGGCACCTCAGTGTCCTGTGGGTTGCCCCTGTATGCTTGTAGCCACTGTAGCTGTAATGACGTGAGAGACGGTGTGCACTGCTGACTGTGTGTTCCTGGAGGTCCAACAGAGTAGGATTGGTCCCCGGGGCTGCCTTTCCCCTGTGAGGAAGAAAGGACCTCCTCCTCTTCTTTCCCATTCTCAGTACTCTCCTGACCTCAATGAAGCACCCTCTGGCAGAGGCTGGTCCACTCTAAGCTGGTCACCCGCGGCGCACGTTGACTTGTCACCAAAAATAGACCTTTTGTCACCAGGCAGCAGAACGTGCTTGCTCCCTGCTGTGTCTGATGGTGTCCCTGGCTGAGTGCCAGCAGGCTCTGCCCAGACAAGACCCCTCGAGCCTGGCTCTTGGCTACTGGCTTCTAGATGGTTTGCTGCCCGTGGAAGTGTGGCAGCAAGGAGCTGATGACCAGTAGGTGCCAGTGTAGCGTTTGCTGTGGTGGTGGACTCATGACCAACAGAGGCTCTTGCAAGGAGCTGGATGGGGTACCAGAGCTGGAGAGCAGTGGCTGTGTGCTGGCTATCAGATGCAGTGGGGCTGAGGTGAGACGCGTGCCTAGGTGTATGGACAGCCTTGGGGTCACTCCAGGCCTTAAGGTGGCTGCCGTCACTGACATCCCCAGAGCTTCCCACAGGCTACTCACTCTCTGACATTCACAGGAGGATGCTTCTTGAGTGCTGCCGAACCCCTGCCAGCAACGTTTTGCGTGTTTTAATGGACAAGATTAATATTAACTTGCACTTTAAAAAAAATGTCTTTTTCCTTTTTATTTAATATTTAGCAGCCCAGAGGACTTCACCCTCCTTCTCCCACCTCTGGCAGGAATAAAAATAACTCCTTGGCAAGATCGAGATGTGGCAGGAGAGTTTGTGCTTGGCTCCAGCCAAGTGCTTCTGCTCACTCTGAGCTGTAGGCACGTGCTGGGGCCCTTTGCCTGCAGCCCACATATCTGGGTGCTCAGCAGCCAGTCGGTGTCCGAGCGTTGGATGGATGAGGCCAAAGCACTCAGAATGCAGCAACAGGCCTTGCTCCCACAGGAGAAGGTGTAGGCAAACTGGCTAATGAATCTTTTCTAAAACTTCTCTGTTGGGGTGCCTGAGGGAGCAGAGGCTTTGATCAGCACCTGGCCACCCTCAAAGGATGAATTTGTTAAGGAAAGGCTGGTTTTAACCAGAGTATTTTCTTCCTTCCCCTGAGAGACAGACTTTGCCAGGCAGGGCAGGAGGCAAATCTGCTTTGCTGCTGCCCTTAAGAAAGCACCTGCAGGGCTGTACACTGTGAAAAAGAAAGCTAAAAGGAGAAGGACGGAAGCAAACACCCCTGGCCCTGTTGGTGCTCTCTCCTCCAGCAGCTCAGGTCCTTCTGCCAGTTGCTCTGCCTTTGCTCAGGTGGCCTGTTGAAAGAAATTTTATCTAGATTTCCTTTATCTCCTTGCTTCATCTGGACCTTTCTCCATGAATATCCCTTGGTGCTGCCTTTCCCTGTCTTTGGATTGGGTCTAATGCTCCTTTCCAGCCTCACAGCCGCAGTGATGAGCAGGACGCTGTCTGCAGCTCCCTCTTGCAGCACAGGAGGGCAAGAGCGAGCCGTCAGGCGCGGCAGGCCCCAGCCTCATGGCTGCTGCTGCTGCTGCTCCTCACAACCTGGTGGTGTCTTCCTTCCAGAGTACATTTGCCTGTGCTTCCCTTCCAAGGGGGGTCTTGCCAGGCAACGTTAAAAGACTTTTAAGGGAAAAAGAGGGAAAAGAGTGAGGTGTGGGGTGGTTCTGCTCCTGGAGGAGGCACTGCTGAGCTTTAGCACAGGGAAAGTTGGTGAGGAGATTGGGGAGCACAGAGTGGGGATCCCTTTGGAGGACACATAAGTATGGGAAGTGGTAACATGTTGGTTTTGTATGATCCTCTCTCTGCCTCGCATCATCCCTGTAAGAACTTCCTGATGCCAATGCCTGCAAGGGCGCCCATCTGTCTATCTGTCACTGTCAGGCATCCTGGCAGGTCCTAGTGAGTTTTGCCACCTTGTGTGACAGGAGTTTGGAGACTTTGGTTCCCCAACCCTCACCAGAAGAGGCTGATCAAGTGGCCCGGCTCATATATTTCCTGGTCCTGATTGCTGTCTGCCACATCGTCTTATTATCCAGCTGGCTTGAAAGCAGATGGCAGGGAATCATGAGCACTCAGATGGTGCCCCTCTCTTAGTGCCCCTTGTACCCCGTGTACTTCCTGGGCTCTTTTTTTAGGCCAGTGAACTGTGGTTGAAGGAGCCCTGTCTCTGCCTGCAAGCTTCTTCAGGCATCTCTCTGCTGGGCACAGAGGCCAGAGTTAAAGGTGGTGGCTGGCCTCCAATGTCAGCAGCAGGAAGACACATTGTGCCTTTAGGTAGTACTGGGGGAGAATTGCTGGGCTGCCTTGCCCCCTGCCATTTTCCTGCCTAGTGCCATGGGTCAATGTGAGCTCTAGTGGTTGAATTTTGTTAAAACACAGCATTGAAAGCCATGGCCTGGGTCAGCTTTGGCATGGAGATGGCTGGAGTCCAGAGGGCCTTCACTGTACCAGGAGCAGAGCCTTGGGCACCCACTTTGCTGGACTGGGAGCCCTGCAGCCTCCTGCCTTAATGAGAGGCATCCCCAAATCTGTAAGGAAAGCATGTTTTATGTTTTGCATGTTATTTGGGTCCAGGGTGGAAGGGCATGCATTTCTTTTTGTGTTGCTACAAAGAACTTGGTAACTGCATGCAAGTCTTGGGTGCCTCAGTTTTCTCACCCCTAAAACTGCACTGGACTGAGTGTGCCGGTTTAGGAGTGACCCAGCAACCTCTGGATTTCTCCAGCTTAGTGGTGATGGGTCGTGTTGGGGGCAGGCATTCCTGCAGGATGACCTGCTTGGGGTTGGATGGATGCAGGCTGGGTGGGTTGTTGTCACATCTCTTTTTAGCAGCACCCCCTGGAGTTGCAGGAATGTCTTGCAGATGGGGGCAGAGGTGAGCAAGCCTCAACAGTTTAGTCACTGATGGGCTTCTGGAGAGACACTTTCTGCAGTGGCTGTCACCCAGGGCAGGTTTGGCTGAGCAACATGTGGGGTATAGTTCTCTGCTGCAAAGTCCCTCTGCCCTTCAAGGATGGGAGCTGCGAACTTAGGCTGGGTGGAAGGTGAAAAGCGTGTGCCTGGATCAGTCTTGGTTAGAAGTGAGCACCTGGTTTGGTGTGCCCTGTCATGCTGGGCCATTACATTTAACTCCTGCCCCCATGCTCAGCATGTTCTGACCAATATTAAGCCTTGCTTCTTCTGATGCTGTCTGTCTATCCCCCTCATCAGGTGTCTCCAGAGAAGTGCCGCTTTGCCATAGGCCGAATTCTGAGTGAGGGAGATGCAAAGCCATCGGAAGAGCAGATCAAACGGTTCCAGAAGTATGGCTTCAAAATCTTCTCCTTCCCTGCTCCCAGCCATGTGGTCATGGCAACCTTCCCATTTACTACACCACTCTCCATCCATCTAGCAGTCAACCGTGTCCACCCAGCCCTTGACACCTACATCAAGGTAAGCAAGTGTGGCATGAAGAGCATCGCATGTGTTTGGTGGGCTGTCAGAGGCTGCTCTGGCTGACAGCTGATGGGGCTGCTCTGACATGTCATCTCTTGTTGTCTTCCCATGGGCCCTACCATCAAGAGCTCCTCCTTTTGCAATCTGGCAGGTAGTTCCCCAGCAGGCATGTCCTTCCATTCACTCTGTAGGCACAGGGGTGTCTTTTCTGCTATTTTGTGTTTATGAGAAACAAGTTCTCATCTGACAAGTTGCTGCTTTCTTAACGCACAGATAAAAGCCGTTTTTTCTCCTTGAGCGCCTTGCTTGTTGTTGGGAGCTGGCAGGTACGTGCCTCTTCAGTGTAATGCATCGTGCCATGAAACTTCTGTTTCAAGTGCCAGCCTCATTGGTGGTGCAGCTGTCTTCTGTAGAAGTTAGAAATTTCTTAGCCTGTGGGCTTTTGAAGAGTTGGTTTCAAGCAATACATTGAAATTTATGGCACTTGGCCCTGGCTGGGCAGCTGGCTGCTGTGGGCCGTCTTTGCCCTTGCCCCCAAGCAGAGCAGGTGGCCACTCCCCTTGCTTCTAGTCTTTTTGAAGCCAGCTCATCTGCCTTGCTCTGTCTGCCAGACCAGCTGCAGCAAGGGTGTTCCCAAGCAGCACATCTGACAGGCATGTCTCTAGATCTAGGCTTTCTAAAGAGCCAGGATGGTGCTGGCCAGCTGGGTGATGGAGGGAAGGGACCATCCTTCCTGGTGGGGGAGGATGCTGGGGAGGGACTGACGCTTAGCCCCTGCCTTATCTGACTGTCGAGTTCTGCAGCTTTGGTTTGTTCATGTTGAAAGGCACTATTTATAAACTTGCTTTTCCTGGCGAAACTCCCAGCCCTGTGGGGGAACCATGTGAATCCCTCCAGCCTGTGCTTCACTGCGGGATGGCTGCCCGGGTGCTAACCCCAGAACTCCAACCAGGGATCTTTACCAATCCTTTTGCCTGCCTTGCCCTTAGGGAGCTACTTTTTGGTATCAGCAGAAGAGGTGCTAAAGCTGGCAGTAGCTGAGACTGCTGCTGCCTGTGTTCCCGCCATGCTGGAGAGCTAGGGGAGAGCAGAACCAGTTCCCCATTTTTCTCTCTTCACTCCATCCTCTCTCTGCTTCTTCCTGGAGCTCTGCCAGCTGTTTTGGTGCAGGGGGATATTGGGCACTGATGCCAGCCCTGTGGTGGGTGTGTGGGTGTGCAGACATGGGGCTGGCACTGGTGGGAGCACCAGGCTGGCTGCGGGAGTAGTCAACAATGCAGGGCTGACACTGCCACACTTGGGGAAAGGTCCCTGCGAGCACATCTGTTGCGTGAGAGGTGGAGTTGTTGAGCTAAAAAGGGAACCACTGGTTGTTCTGGGAGCACCTGGCAGCATTTGTGGGAGTGGCTGAGTTCACATTAAAGTAAATAACTGAAATCCTATGGGAACACAGTGCCCAGGGCCACATGCAGAGGGAGAGGATGCTTTGTGATCTCTGTCTCAGTCCCAACACTACGTGTGTGAGACTATGTGCCTGTGTCCATCATAGAATGTTTTGTGCTGGAAGGAACTTTTAAAGGCCATCCCAAGTCCTGCAGCAGAGCGTACCCCTCCTGCCTATGTTAGACTGACCATGGGGACACAGGTGGGGAGACAGTGGAGTTTCCTTGCTGTTGTGGGCAGGGGGAAGTGGGTGCTGCTGGTCCCCACAAGCTGAATAATGGGGATGCCCTGGCTTCCTCTGATGTGGCATGGGGAACTTTGGAGGCCATTTGTGGCCATGCTGGGAGCATCCCTGCTGCTGCTTCTTTATCTCTGTGGCCTCTCCTGCAGGGTGGACTGTCTGCACCTCTGAGTCTGTGCTCAGCTTCCCAAGGTGGAGGGATGGGGAGGGAGAGAAGGAAACTTTCATGGAAACAGGTGACCTGTGCCCGCTTGGTGGTGGGAATGGGGGTTGCCGTGGAGACAGGTTCCCCAAATAGCATCCTTCATTCCACCCCCGAGCCTGGCTCCCTTAAGCAACCCGAGACAGCAGCGAGACAGAGATTTGGGTTATTTATTTATTTCATGCTGTGCCTGCTTCGAGAAGGGCTCTGTTAATGAGAACTGGAGGTCAAGCCTGCTGAGCACAGGTCTCCCTGTTGCCCTCCTCATAGGGAGGAAGGGAATGGAATGGCAAAAGCCAGGAGACATGAAAGGGAACTCAGTGGCAGAGATGAAATGCTGACTTCTCTGAGGAGAGGGAATTAGCTGAAGGGGAAGGAGGATGGCATGGCTGCCGTGGTCGTAAGGAGGAGATGTTGGAAAGAAGATTGAGAGGGAGGTGGAGGAGACAGGTAGAGGAGTAGAAGATGGAGAGAAAGCTCTGAAGATGCTAAAAGATTGGGAAGGGGAGTGGGAGGAGAAGGGGTCTGGAGGGGGTGTGTGGGGTGAAGGAACTGAGGATTTAGGTTCCAGCTGAGGGAGCAGGACTGTGAAGAGTGTTGGGGAAATCTAGGGCAGAATTGGAGGCAACTCCGCTGCAGGTAGCCCTCCAATGCCCTTCCTGCAGCGTCCTTTGAGGTTAGCTGTTGGGGATGTTGGACCCCAGAGGCTGAAGGCTGGTGGACAAAGAGGTGAAGTATGGTTCCCTCTGGACTTGCACTGAAGTTACTGGGGATGCCTGTGGCTCAGGTTTTCTGAACAGTGTGGATGCAATGGTGCCAGCTTTCCACAGACTGGGCTTTGTGTGTCCCAGTCTGCTGCTGCTGTTTCAGAACAGGGAAGATTGAAAATATAATTTGTAACAGTAATTAAAAAAGTAAACAGGATGGCAGAGTCCTCTTTGATTAAGGGTACAAGAGAGATGGGCTGGCATGGAGCAGGAGATGATACCATCAAGTTGCACTTGCAGCATACCTCCTCACCCCTTGGCTCTTGTGGGGTTCAGGAGATGGCATTTCCACTACTCTCAGGGTGCAGCCACAGCTTTCAGGAACTGTGGAGAAATGGCTGCAGCTGTCCTCAGAAGGTAAAAGGACATCCTTCCCCTGGGATGGCAGGCTAGCAGCAGCAGCAAGCTGTTGGCTAGACTCTCCTTTGGAGAAACCTGGGAGAGCCTGCTGGCTCCTTGCTCCAAATGTGAGTTAAGACATTGGCTGGGATTATCAAGTGGCCCTTGAAAGTCTTTCTTTCCCAAGAGCTCCTGCTGATGCTTCTCCCTGCTGCAGGTAGGAATGCTCTGCTTTCTTGGAGTGCATACTTCTGCCCCACGACACAGCTACTGGTCAGACCCAGCAGTCCTGAATCCTGTAAGCAAAGGAGAGATTCTGAAAAGCTCTTTGCCGGTAGGGACCCTTTCTGACAGCTTTGGGAGTGGGTTGTTCCCTGTAACCTCCCAGCATTGCAGGAACTATTTATTCTGGCTTGGATGTAATGAATTCTCCATGGTGTGCTGCATGTGCCTCTGTCTCTCTGTATCTGTGTTGGAATTTAGCAGGGACTGCCAGGCATGTAGGCTTGGGTTCCTCTGGCAGCTGGAGAGGTGGCTTATTGCACCTGAGGCAGAGCTGGCAGGTTCCCCTGTGGCAGCCTTAGAAGTGATTGGCTCAACATGGCCTCTTGCTGTGGGGTTTTGGTTCAGTTTTGTGCTCTTTCCAGCCAAGGAGGATGTGCAAGTGGAGGCATGAAAGAGTGATGCCTGCATCATGCTACCTGCCTTGCACCCTGCTCTGAAGCAGAGCCTGAACTGGCTGACTCCGAACTCTGCCTAACTTGGAAAATGGGTTTTATTTCTTTAGCTGATCTTGCGAAAGCATTCTCAAACTTGCAGCAAAATTCCAGATCTTACCATTCCCCTGGGCTCTGTGGGCTTGTGAATCACTGCTTTAAAGTACACACCTTGAGCAGCAGTGACTGGCATGGGCCTGTAACGCCAGAATGGATTTGGGAACTGTCAGGTTGGCTTCCGCTTGGCCTGGGCTGCCATGCTCCTCAACAATCTGTCTGTGGGGAGCTGGGTCAGGGTACTCCATAAAGCTTGCTGCTGTTTAGAGCCAGGGAAATGTGTATTCCTCTGCATGCTGGCTTGGAGTGAGCTTTGCTCCCTGGCAAAGTTTAGGGTCCAGTCTCTCTTGGCTTTCTTTGATAAGCTAAATACACAGAACTTGTAAAGTCTTCCACTGGTGTAGTTTTCATATTTTTCTATCTTAATTCCTGCGTCCTTTTATCTATTTATTTATTGTAGACCTGTTTTCAGCTTAGAAGTTCTTTGATTTGTCTCTAGCACAGCCTTATTTCAGCAATCTTCTTATTGCTGTAGTGCATAGATCTCTGGTGGAGATCTTCTGCCCTGCAGTTGACCCCCATCCATGGGTCTGTTCTGAGACAGCTAACAGTGACTTCAAACATGTGTCACTGTCTTTTGATAGAGTTGTAGTTCATTGATCAAAAATGGGAAATGCTCTCAAGTCCTACATGTCCTCTCTGAGTTTGAATGAGTGGCCCAGGTGCTGCTTTGTTTCTCAGTCAAGCCCACATTTGCCACAAAAATTAAATCCTCTTTGCCAGCAGGGTCTGACAGCTGCAAACATGAGATGGCTCATGTTCATTATGCCACTTTCCTTTGCTTCCTGGTGATCTGGTCCAGTTGCAGCCATCCATTTATTTTGCCTTGGCTCAGTCTTTGCCTTGTGCTATTTACCCGTTTGAATGTTGGCAGGTACAGGCTGCTGTATCTCCTGGGACTTTCTAACATCTCCAGCTGACCAGAGGTCACCCTTTGACATGCGGACAGATTGTCAGCCAGGATTCCAGCTTTAAATGTATGTTATCTGAACCTGTGAGCCTTCCCATGGAAGAGCAAACATTTCACCTCAGTATCTTCTCATGGAAGAGTAAACATTTCATGAGCATCCTCTGCCCACGTCGTCTGGCCTTGTCCTAAATCCGGTGCAGAAATACTCACTCAATGCTGCTCCCTTCTCAGCGATGCCACCAAGGTTTCCCCTGGCTGACATGTCCAGAATCTGTGCCATCCTTTAGACTCTCCTCCCCCACATTAATGGCTTCTTAATGTGAAGAGCTTTCTGTATGTAGGGGACTGGAAACCTACATATGCTCCCTTACAGCAGCCAAACCTCAGTGCCTAGCACCCTTGTGGGTATGGGTGCACCTCATCTTTCCCCTGCTGCTGCCCTGACAGCACTGCCATGGCTATTGGCTTTGCTCAGGTCTGTTGATGTTGCTTTGCTCCCACCTGTTACAAATGAAGGTCTGTGGAGCTGTGCTCCCATTCCCTGTGGTTTGTGTTGTAACAGTGGAACCATGGAGCAATCATTTTGCTTGGCTGTGTCAGGGTCTGCAGTCAGGGGTTGGCAGCTGGTAAAACATTTGCAGAGAGTTTAATTGTTGTGGTGTTTCTACACTTAAATTCTTCTTCCTGGCTGGTTTCATTTGTTTATTTCGGACACTGTGAATGAAGCCTTTTTAAATGCATGTGTGCAAGTAGTCCAGGCCGCAGTGCACATGAGACCCAATCACAGCTGCAGCTCCAGCCTCTTAGATCCCACCTGAGGTTTTCCTTTGGGGACCCAGGAAGTACTACAGATACCCAGACCTCTCTGTGCTTGTTCCTCAGCCATAGTTCTGCTTGTTCTCATGAACTCCTGTGGTTTCCTGTGAGCTCTGGGGACCACAGGCTGAAGACCACTGTCAGAGGTGGAGCCATTACTGATCCAAGGCCACTCAAAGCTGCATCCATCGCCCCAGAGAGGATGATGAGCAGGATACCTTTCTCCAGAACTTAACACTACAAACCTGGGATTTTGCTGCCTTGTATCATCACATGGATCCTGAAGGACTCATCCAGGTGACCTCCCTCCTTGCATCAATGGTTCACCCTGCAGGGTGTGTCTGTGACTTTCTGGGAGATGGAGCTCTCCATCTTCCTCCTCCCTTTTCCCCAAGGTGACTGTGGATGTCTTGAGAGGTTTGGGGTGCTGGGAAAAGCGGTGATGTTTCAGCTGTCTGGATAGGTGGGTTGACTTTCAGTTTAAAGCCCTTGTGTGCTTGAGTATAGGTCTGTAGAACTCCCAGGAAGACAGGTTATCTGATGCTGCTGTTACGTAATCTTCACGAATCAAATAAAAATGGGGTAAAAAAAGCCCTTGAGAGCCATAGAGAATTTGACGTATCTAACTCGTATTGATGGCAGAGACGAGACCAGAGCTGACAGTGTGACAGGCTGCTGGGCCCTGGGCTGGCAGAGGCTTCGAATAAGGATACAGACTCCAGGGTAACTGTTTTGGGAGCCCTTGCACATGTCTGCATGGGTCCCAAGCCAGGCTGTAGGTTTGGGCACACGTGACTTGTGCACTGCAGATGAACATCGCTGGCACACAGATCCCACTGACTGTATACCTGGGAGCTGCAGCAGTAGCAGGTTGGGACCATCCCAACCAGTTCTCCCTCAGACACCTCTGGTGTGGGCATAGCCACAGACTGGTAGCACATGCAGTGGGTGGTACTCAGTGTGGGAAGGTGACTGATGATAGGGATCTGATCTTGGCCTGGGCAGGAGGAGCAGGCAGGAGGTGGACACTGTGATGATGCTTCAGCACAGGCCTCTCTGTAAGGTGACATACAAGTGCAGGATCCAAAGAGGGACCCCAGAGTGTCTCTGCATGGACTTGATGCCTTTGCAGGCACATTCACCTCCCACTGACCTGTGCTGACAGCTGTTTTTCAGTGGTGTCTTTCCAGTGAGGCTACCTGCTCACTGCCGGTTGGCAACCCCTTGCTGCATGTCACATCACATCAGTTCCTGCCTTTGTGGCAGCTTTTATTTATTAAATGTGTTTAGTGGCAAACCCCTCTGAAGTTTCAGTTGTGTGAGCATGAGTGACCTTGCCTTCAGCACTGTGCAGGTGAGTGCAGGACACCCACGAGGTCAGGCTGGGAGCTGAGTCAGCTGGAAGGGATTTTTGGTGAGCCATGTCCTTTAACGTGGTGAGGACCCCTGGGCATAGCTCAGGGTCATCTTGTGCAGCAGAGCAGGTCTGTTTAACCTGTGTCTGCAGGGGAATGCGCTCCTCCTGCGCCACTAATGGAACATATGGGGATCCAGGGCTCTGCGTCACGTCTGCTGCCACTCACAGCAGGCATCCCCACTTTCCCACTTCTCCAGAGGAATTTGGCAGCCCCAGGCCACTACTCATCTGCTGTCAGTTTTTCCCTGGTCCTTGCAGGCAGGCAGTGACTTAGCATTGGCCTTGTTCGGTGCTGGGCACTGCCTGGATGGAGCTGACATGGCTGACCTGTGCCGGGCAAACCAGTACGCGCTGGTTGGCGTGTGTGCCCAGTGCCTGCTGGTGCCGTACCTGCCGCTCTGCTGCCTTGTGCTTCTCCTTTTGCAAGCGTGTGCATGCAGCTTCAGTTTCGGCTTCCTGCTGTTCAGTTCTGGGGGCAGGTGTAAAACTGCAGCTCTGGTGACATCGCTGCTTTGAGGAGAGAAGAGGTTTTCTAGCCAGCTTTGAGCTTCAGTATTTACAAAGGCTCCTTCCCTGCCTCTGCAGCTTGTCTTGTGTGTGAAATCACCTGTTTTTTCCCCAATTTCTTTTTGAGGCTATGCAAGCATCTGCCCAGCAGCAGGCAGAGGAGTTCTGGACCCAGGGAAGCAGCTGGTGGGCACACAGGCTCCTGGTCACCATGGCTTCCTCAGTTCTAATTGAACAACCTAGACTGGAAGGGCCCTGGAAGGATTGGCTAGTCCAACATTTCATAGGAGTGGGAACACCTGACTGCATCTTGAAAGCCTCTGGTGATGGAGACTCCATCACATCCTTGGGGAGGTTGTTCCAACTGGCAGCTCAGCCCTGGGTCTCTGCCGCTGTGGATGCTTTCCTATGAGGTCCAGCGTTTTCATCCTTTTACTATCCCAGCTCCTTTTCCTTGAACATTTCCTAAGGCAGCTGCTGGGAGGAGACCAAACTTTCAAGTGCCTATCAAACTGTGCAAGCATCCCCAATAGCCCGATGGCCAAAAGCCTGGCCCGGTGCTACCTGTCGGCCAGTGGTCCTGCTGGGGGCGTTTCTGTCCCAGGAGGAAGCAGTGAGAAGCCACCTTGCTCTCCCAGCCGCTGCTTTGGAAAACCAGGGCTTGCAGCCTCCTAACGACTTACTCAGCCTTGCAAAATTGTCACAGAGACGAATCCACTCATACACAAAGATTTGCTCCCCGCCTCGCCTTTGCAGCAAGGATTAATGATCAAGAGGAAACCAGGCATATTTCATTTGGCTGTCCAAGGGAGAGAAAGAGCTGAAATGGGTTGCCTTGGGCAGGGAGGGAGAGTAAAATGCTGTAGTGCTTTTCCATCAGATCTCTTTGTCAGCTCAATCTGTACGTGTGCTCTCCCCAGATATATTTATAGAGAATCCCAGAGGATACAGTTGGCTCAAAAGGTTTTCTTTGTCAGGTGTTGGAGACAGGTCCAACTCTCTCAAGCAGTGACACTGTCCCAAACCTTGGGACCTTTCCTCCTTGCTAGCTAGTCAGTTAATTTGAGGATGAGATTGATTCTGCCTCTCTGCAGTTATTTTAGCAGGGTCCTAATTATTTTTTTTTTTTTGGACTGGCTCTACTCTATAGCCTCCTGAGCCAGACCTTGCCAGCTGTGCCAGGCTCAAGAAACAGCAAAATGAACCTGATCAAATGCAAAACAGCTTCTTAGAAATGCTGCTTTTCCAGCAAATGCTGTTGGCTCAGTTCCCCTGCTGTGAAGCTCCCACTTTAAAACCTGTGGAGCAGGGACATAATTTGAAAGCAGTGGCATTTTTACCTCCAGAAAAGGGACCATTGTGCCATGACTAACTTGCACTTTTTTTTTAATTCTAGTTAGGTATAAAATAGTAGGAAAGGCCCTGCTTCAGGAAGAGCAAGAGAATGAAAACATTTGTCTTCTGCACAGAACCAAAAGAGGGATGGATGAGTGGTGATCAGATCACAGGGATGAAAGAACAGAATCGGTTCTTGCTCCTTCCTGTGCTGAGAGCTTGTGTGCCTTAGGCAAGGCACTGGCTTGGGGTTGCTTTGGTGCTGGCACACTGGTGAGGCAGCTGAGCCCAGCTGTTTGCTCCAAAGCAGAGGGTCAGGCTGAAAGTCCTCAGTGTCTCTTCTTTCAACAGGGCTGCATACATATATATATAAAACCTGTTGTCTTTGCCTGCCTGCAGCAGCCACTGCCCTTTGGATGCTGTTTGAGTTGATGCTGCTGGTGGCCCTGGGCAGAGGCAGCAAGCTGGAGGCAGCCAGTCCATGTGAGTGTGGTGGTCTGCAGAGCTGCTCACATCTGGGGGAGGCTTTCAGTGGGCTCAACCCATGCTGTTCCGCTCTGTCCACGCTCACAGGGAGTCACAGCCTTTGCAGAGTGGATACATTGTACAGAGAGCAGTTAGGTGCAGGGCTGCGTACAGCCAGTACATCCCTTCCTGCTTTCTGGAGCAAACACCTGGGACAACTCTGGTTGTCCCAACAGGCTGTGGGAAATCATGCTGCCAAATCCTGGCCCTCTTGAACTCCTCCGGATTTGCTGGGACCTGGTTCATCTTTGTGGTCTCCAGCTGCTTTTGCCTTTGCAAGGTTCTGGAGCAGCTTGCAGCTGGTCTGTGAGCTCCTTGGAAGAGGAAGGTCAAGCTGTGCTTAATTCCTGGCATGCAGGCTTTTGGAAAGTGCCTGGGAGCTCTCAGCTCCAGGACTCCCTTTGTCCCATTTCTTTTCCAGCATGTGGCAGCTTATTGCAGCCTCTGTGCTTCAGCCAAAACAGGGAAAATTGAAGCCTTTAATAGAAATGTTGGCAGTTTGTAACTCCATCACCCATGCCCAGAATTGGTAGAAATAACTGGAGATTAGAACTGCCCCAGCTTACGGAGGTGTGCAGCCTCATGGGGATGCCCAGGCTTCCCGCATTGCTGCTGCTGCTCCATCCCAGGCAAACAGCAAGCTGTGGTGAGCCTCCTCACCTAGGTGGCCAGCAGGCCAAGTGGCCAGCCATCTGGAACCTCTCCTCTTCACCTAGTAGCACAGGAGCAAGAAAAGGCATTTGTTCCCACGCTGTCAGACCACAGTGGACAGAGGAGGCTGCTTCTCCCTCGAGACTAGCTCAGGGATGAGTCAGTGCTTGTCCTCTGTCACCCATGAACTTGACTTCTTTCAGGATCTGTTCTGTAGTGTTTGGTGTTGGTGAGAGACTTGAAGGTTACCCTCAAGAGTGGATCAGCAGCTAATGGAGCATTGCCTCTGGATGTGCCAAGGTGGCATCTTGTTTCTTTGTCCTCAGCCCATCAGATGTCTGCCTTTCTTGGGCTCCTTGATGCTCTGGTCAGCATGATGAGTTTGGAGGCTCATGCCCAGTTTGGGCAGATGCACATCTGCTGTGTTTTTTGGAGATATGTTCTCCCTTAGGGTAGGATGCCTCTGCCTTCCCAAGGCTGAGGCTACAACATGAAAAAGGATGTCCCTCCAGCACAAAGAAGAGGAACAAACCTGCTGAAGAGAAGAGATTATGATGGAGAATCATCTTTCCTTATGAGTGGCAGGGAGAAACTAGAAAGAGATTTCTGTGCTGACTTGGAACAGCTCCAAAGCTTACCTCTTTGAGGGGCTCAAAATAATGTATCTCCTGACCTGTGTGCAGAGGGGAGCTGAGGAAGGCTTTTGGAGGTTTTCAGGTTGTGAGAACCATGCTGCATCAGAAAGTCTGAGCTCTTATCCAGCTTGCACTAAAGTTTTAACTGGAAGATGCTGGTTGCCAGGTGAAGGACTCCCAACCAGCTTCCTCTGGTACTGCGATGGCAAAACTGAGACACTGGGGTCACAAAATGCAGTCACTGGTGGATTGTGGAGTGTTCTTGTCTTCCCAGCACTTCTGTGTTGTGCAAGACTGCTTTCTTCCTAAAGCTCAGCAAGGTTCCACCATTCTGAGGCTGAGATCCAAATTAAATGACACAGAACAGTGTGGCATTACATTTCAGAGGGGCTGAGGGAGCAGAAGGATGCCTGGGAGTTTCTGGTGCTATGGAACAATTGGGTTGATTTTTAATTTTGGTGAGGGGGGGGCTGTTTGGCAGCTCGTACGATGACTGCCAGGTTCTGGCTCCACAGATGGATGAGTTTACCTGCTCATCTTCTGCTAATGTGAGGAATTATAACAACCCTGCAGGGATGAAAGGGAGAGACAGAGCAGAGTGCAGTAGGCAAAGCAGGTTAGGATCTGCTCTGCATCTCTGACTTTGGCTGTTTATCACAGTGATCATTCTGGATGGGCACATGTTTGCATTGTGGCACCCTTGGGAACTTGTGCTCCTGTGCCCCTCACTTTCACATACCACCAGCCTGAAGATCTCCTGGTGTATTTAAAGCTGTTACACTGCCCATGTCCCTTATCTTTGCAGCTCTGTGAGGTGAATCCTAAGGCAAAAGTGCTGCTTGAAGGCTAAGGGCAGACCTTTAAGGCAACTGAGAGCGTGGTTAGTCTGGCAGTCCCTGTTCCAGTGCGATGCTGGAGGCTGCTGCCTTTCAGATGAAACCTGGAGTGTCCTGACCCTGTGGGCATGAAGAGGATGTGCTGTGACTGTTCACAGAGCAGGCCTGCCCGCAACTACCTGCTGGCTTTGTACATTTGCTAACACGCACTGTTGTAAAGCACCTGGGAAGACTGGAGGCAGAGAAACTGTGATCTCATTCCCACTGTGGATGCTGGCATTTTCTCCCTGCCACTGGATGGCTGCTTACTCTCAGCTGCTCCTCTGGGTTCAATGTCTGCCGGGAGTTGATGGCAGGTCCTTGATGTGCAGAAAGGTAGATATCTATCATCTGCTGTGGCCAGCCGCTCTGCTCTTCACGCTGTGTGGATTCACAGCTTCGGATAACGTCTGCCCAGCAGTACAGTAACCAGAGCGTGAGTTGGCAAAAGCTTATCAAGAGGTCAGCGTCAGAGAAAGATTTGCCTCTTCTCTGCAGAGTGGTTCAGGAGACAAGCAAAGCAAATGTGGCTGTTAGAGATGCAGGAGCTGCCTGGTGCTGAGGGTTCACAGCAGAGGAGCACAGTCGTCATTTCTTCTCTTGTGTCCTCATCCTCTCTTGTGTGCATCTCTCAGTGCTGTGTTCAGTTGTCTTTCCCTTGCTTAGTTCTTGCCTCCCTTAGAAGTCTTCATCTACATCGTCTCCCACTAGTTCCCCTGCAAAGCTCTGTCTTCCAGCAGGAGCTACTGTAGGACCCATTGCTTTAGCTTAGCTCTGGTTTTACACTGTGCTGTGTGGTGCAGAACCAGCTTTCAAACCTGTCCTCTTTTGCTAGCCTAGACCATCAGCATTTTTGAGATGGGGGTGCAGCAGTGCAGGGCTGAGGCCACTCCCTGCCCATGACAGGTTGCAGCTGCTCGGGGAAGAGTGAATGGGGACAGAGCTGCAGAGATACTTTCCCAAAGTTCTCCCCATTGTCCATGTATCCAGAGTTTGAATGAGGGTACCACCATGCTGGGAAGAGGAGAGGTGTCCTCTGGGTCTCAAAGGGCGCTAATGAGGATCCAGGGCAGTTTTAGTGGTTGTGGAGTTGGTTGATGTGCTACTATTTGATGATATTAATACAGAGCTGTGCATGGTTTGGGGTACCTGGGAGAGTGCAGCACGAGTCGAGATGAGGAGGTGGCTTCCCCAGCAGGAAAAGAACAGGAAAGCTGAGCAGCATGGTGTATATCTGGAGCTTTCCTGGCTCCTGCGGCATCACTGGGAGCATACAGAACCTGGAAAGCCACAAGCTTGTGGAAGAGCATAGTCAGGCTGGGTTCTGTTCTCACCTCACTACAATTTCATCTCCTGATTGATCTGCAGAGTCACACTCACAATCCTTGGCTGGCTGAGGAACAGTCATCAGACTGCAAAGGTCACTGAAAGCAGCTGCTCCTCTCTCCTGCTGCCTTCATTGCCAGCATTAGAGCCTGGCTTTGGAGGTGCTTGGCTTCACGGCGGTGTGGTCAGCAGGTGCTCTCTGCTCCAGCCCAAAGTAATGAGCCCTCTGGGACCCTCTGGGAGCCTGATGGGCCAAGGAAGAGGAGGGCTACAGAGAAAAGGCAGGAGCCCAGCCCCATCTTGTCTCCCCATGCCGCTCTGGGCAGGGAGGCTGGAGAGGTCGATCAGCACTTGCAGCTGCTGAAATGACGTGTCGTGGCTCAAGGATGTCTGGAGCTGTCCTGAGGTCCCTGATGAATTTACCCAGTGCTACTCATTCGCCTCCCTTACCATCTCCTCACCTCTGCCTACATTTCCACCTCCTCCCGCATTGCAGGCAGCCTGCCTGGCATTTTACCTTTGCTTCCTGCCCGCCAGCGCTGTTGGTAGGCGCTGGGGGTTTCCTCAGGCGAGTTGTTCCTGCTGGCAGCGTGCGGTGGCTGGAGGCTCTGGGGGCTTCGTTAGCTGAGCTCACCAGCGGCAGTTGCCATGACACTGACGCTCACCGGGGCTGCCAACTCTGTGCCTCTCGGGGTTGCTGGATTGTTGGGGTGCATGTGCAAGCCCTTGGACATGGTGGTTTGGAGGTGGCTTTCCTGGAAGCCTGCAGGAAGATATATCTTGTTTGTTTATAAAAGTTGAGACAGGTGCTTGCCCTGGCCTCTGGCTTGCTTTTAAAAGAGGGAGATACCTGTCACCAAGGCAAGGGAAGGAGAAGCACTGAACTGAGGGTGAGCGGTGGCCTGTGATCGAGTGTGCTGCTGCAGAGAGTCCAGGAGGAGCCCCTGTCACCCAAGGCAAGCCTGTGCCTCCCTGAGCAGGACGTCAAACAGTATTTCTCCACTATTGGCTGCACTTAGCTGGTAGCTTGGAAGATCTTGCTATCTGGGAAAGTCACTTTCTGCCATCAGATTTGCTGATGTGCTGTACTGGTGACATGCTGATGGATGTGGTCACCTTACCCATCCCTCATTGGCAAACCAGGTTGAAACCCGCTTGATGTTCCTCTCTGCTGGCCTTCCTTGCATTCTAAAAGAGGCTAATAAGCCTGACATTAAGATTGCCATTGGTGGGGAGGGAAAGACTGTTTTATCTGGGAATCAAGTGGTTGCATCCCAGCTTTGCTCTGGGCTGCTCATGGTGTTATCTCTGCAGGTTCAACAAGGTTAGGTTCTTCAGCTTCCCCTTTTCAGCTTTCTCAGCTGCGAAGGGATAGTGTGAGGCTGAGCTTAGCTCATCATGAAATGAAGCCTGGGAGCTGGGGGCATTGTAGAAAAACAGGGTTGTTCACAGGATGACGGGATGTTAGGGGTTGGAAGTGGCCTCTGGAGATCTTCAAGTCCAACCCCCTTGCCAGAGCAGGACCATAAAATCTAGCACAGGTCACACAGGAATGCATCCAGATGGGTCAAGGAGGCAGGAGGGGGCGGGAGGGTATTTATTTCACTGCACTGTTTTCCTACTGGGGGTGTTCATGTGACACATGTTGGGTTTGTCCTGGCGACACATAAGCTGTGGAAGAGCAGCTGGAGATGCCTGTGATCCTGGAAGGATGACTTGTGGAGCTGAAGAACAGGATCCCTGACACCATCACAGGACCTGTTGTTATAGCTGAGGATGCCCGCAAGAAGATTGGGAATGGCAAAGCCTCCACTGGATGTCCTTATTGAGGAAGGGCAAATACTCAAGCAGGTGCTGGCACATGAGTTAAAACCATCACGGTGAATTGGGAATGTCCACCTGGATGAGGAGTCTTCTGGGCTTTCAGCTGTGAGTTAGCCGTGGAAGACCTCTCACTGCAAGAAACGACCTGTTGTTGGATGTCTTGAGGAGTGTTGCACTCTAGGTTAGGGCTTACTGTCACTGCAGACAACTTCATAAAGACCAACATTCTGAAGAGGCTCTTTTGACCTCCACAATATCTTGCATGGGGTGGGAAACTGCAGTGTAGTGGGATACCTGGCCAAGGCAGGATGAGCAGGAGAACGTCTTGGGCAATGATTCCTTTCCTGAAAGGCCCTACCTTGACAACATGCAGAGAAATCACCACAGCTGCTGCTCCTGGCAGCCTGTGTGAGGCAGCAGTGCAGGCAAAGCGATTTAGCATGGCTCCAGCCATCCGTGATGGCAGAGATCATTGCATCAACCTCTGTAGCTCTGTGATTAATGCTGAAAAAGCATCCTCTGAGGGCTGGAAAGAGAGCATGGGTCCCTGGAGACCTGTGCTCTAAAGCAGAGGCAGCACTCTCCAGCTGTGGTACTCCTCTCCCTCCTGTTGACTCGCACACTCCCATAGCAATGGAGTTCCTAGGAATGAGGACAGGAACTCAGGGCTGCTTCCTCAGAGAAGGAGAAATTATGTGGATTTACACAAGTTTCCTGTCTTAGAATGAAAATCCAGTGCTTGAGCTTTCTGCATGGTTGAAACCAAAGTCCACTTTAGTGAGCTTGTGTGTGGCAGTGATAGGGAAGGAAGAGGAGAGGAAGGGATGCAGTGGGGTTGGGTAGGAGGGAGAGTGTGTAATCATATAGTGGAGCTCCAGGAAGCTAGTGAGAACTGTCTCCCCAACTGATTCACTTTACCCATGCTGAGTACAGGAGCAAGGCAGAACCTGGGGACATGGAAAGCACTGAGTTTTTAGGAAAATTAGGTGTTATTTTTATGCCCGTTTGCTTCGCTTCTGAAACTATCTGCTCCAGGACTAATTACTACCAATAACCATGACACCAGGGGGGACCCAAGCTCTATGAATTGTGAGTTTGCACCATCTGCTCCTTATTCTGCAGGTAATAGTACCATAGTTGAGGGCAGTAAAATATGTCCCTAAAGCACATGGACCTGAGTGTGTCCAGTTTGGCAACCTTGTCCAGTGCTTGTCCTTCCCTGCACCAATGGCTCTGGCTACCCATGGCAACTTTCTACACGGTTTTATCTCACTGGAACTCACTACCTGGCTCATCTCTGAAGGTAGAGGCTGCTTCTGGATGTACTGCAGGATTTCTTTTGCAGCTCAAGTGGATACTGGAAGGGGAGGAGGTCCAGAGTGTGTCTACATGTGCAGGAAGGCAGGAGCTTTGTCCCTTTTGCTGGAGAACAGGAAGGAATCTCCATCCCAAAGAGAAGAAATTTGTTTGTGACTCACAGCAGCTTCCAGCAGTGGCCCGGGAGCCTGTGGCTGGTCCTCGCATCAGCTGCCATGCTGGGAACTCTCATACCCACCAACCCAGCCAGACTCAGTCCTTCGTCTCTCAGTGTGGCCACACCTGACAGCTGCCACTCACCAGGGCAGGAGCAGCCGGGCGATGGGACCCTGGGAAGCACAGGAAGGCAGACAGGCAAGGTGTAAATTGCATGGTGGGCTGCCTTTGTCAAGGTGAAAATGAAAACTCTCCCAGCTCTTCAGCCTGGCATTTCACAGCTCCCACAGCCCAAATGCACTCCCTCTCACCGCTGCAGGGAAGATCTCAGGGGCTGGCTTTCACCTGCCCCTCCCAAAGCTGTGTTGGCAGGACATTGTCCCAGTTGTGGCCAGGGTGGGGGCTGCTGCGGAAAGGGGGTCAGGAGGGATGCCGATGGGCTCAGGAGGTGCTATCAAGTGCTGTATTTTGCTACCTGGAGGATTTGCTGTCCTTTGGTGAGACTTTGTTCCTGCTGCTACAGTGCTGGTGCTGCTGCTTGCTTTTCCTACTGGCTAATGGGAACTGCCTTCTCTTGATCACAGTAATATCACCTTCTGTTTCTGAAATACCTCATGGCCCAGAGGATTTGAAAGTCAAGTGCACATGCGTGGGAACAGTCTCACCACCTCTGAAATGTGAGTTTCTCCAGGCTGGGAAGTGGCAACTGTTTTACAGCTCTCATGGCCTGATACTCATTGCTGTGCCCTGTACTAGACCTGGGTCTGAGTGCCATCCGTGCCAGGATGCAATGCCTGCCAGCTCCATGTGTACCTTGCTCAAGCTACAAGCTGAGGTCTTGGGGTTTCCTTGATACTCGAGGTACGACTGGCATAAAACATGTCTGCCTGCCTCTCCCTCCAGCAGCTTGTCTTCCTTTCTGTTCAAACTATGTCTTGGGCTGATGGTTCCTCCCCAGCCTCTACCTGAATTCTACCCCTCAGCAGGCACCCAAGCTTCACCCCTATCTTGTTGTCAGGCGGCAGCTTGGCAGGGAGAACTAGAATCACAGAAGCGTTTGGGTTGGAAGGGACCTCCGAAGATATCTAGTCCAACCCCCCTGTCATTAGACCAGGTTGATCAAAGCCCTGTCCAACCTGGCCTTTCAGGGATGGGGTGTCTAGAACCTCCCTGGACAACCTATTTCAATCACAAGATGTTTCTTCCTTATGTCCTGTCTAAACCTGACCTCTTTCAGTTTAAAACTTGTCCTGCTACAAAGTCTATCTTTCTTATAACCCCCATTTATACAAAGAAAGGCCACAATAAGGTTTCTCCAGAACTTTGTCTTGTCCAGGCTGAACAACTCCCAACTCTCTCAGAGGTGTTCCAGTCCTTGGGCCATTTCTGTAGCCTCTGGACCTACTCTGACAGGTCTGCAGCTGGTGCTGAGGAATCCAGAACTGGAGGCAGAGCTCCAGGTGGGCTCTCATGAGAGCTGATCAGAAAGGTAGCATCCCCTCTCTCAACCTGTTGGCCACCTTGTTTGTAGTAGACACTTGGCTGTCTGAACTGCAAGTTCATAGTGCAACCAGGTTTGAAATCCAGGGAAGAAGAGGTGCTTTTTTTTTTTTTTTTTTTTTTTCCTTCCATTTGCTTGGACTTGAGACCAAAACTGTGTTTAACCTCTAGCTATAGTCTATGCAAGGAGGAATGGGAATGAGGACATGCCCAGCCTATGTCTGGGACAGTGGGATGGCCCCGCAAGGAGCCCATCCCCTGACTGAACTGGGAGAGCACAGGACGCTGAGTGCTGTGCAAAGTGAATTGCAGAGCCTCTCTGCACTACCTAGCGCCCGTGGTCTTAAGATAAGTGGGGATGACACACCAAGCGTGGAGCGTGTGAGGAAGCGAGGAGGATGTGGCACACAGCACACTCCCTCCGGTCCTAGCTGGTGGCTCAGTTTCAGCTCTAAATTTAGCATATTCTGATTTTAGGGCACTTCAGCTCCACGCAGTTTTGTTGTTTCTTTAAAAATCCCTGGGATTGAAGTATCCCAACCCCTTTCCTGGGAGAAGGAGAGGATGGATGCCTCCAAATGGAAGCAAGACATGGGGGAGTCTTGTTGCCTGAGCAGGCAGGAGGTGCTGGCCTGCAAGGATGAGACCAGCAAGTCCTCTGGGGTCCCCTTGCACTCTGTTGAGTGCCAGCTGACTTGCCTGAGTGGCCCAAATACTGGTGGCATGGGTGAGGAAGGCTTGTGGTAGCGAGCATGATGATCCTCTGGCTGTTTGGCTGAGGGAGTTCTGCTGAGCTGGTGAGCTCCCCTGTGAGTAGCAACCCCCACCAATGGCCACAAGTACCCCCATGTGTTTGCACCCATCTCTTCCTCCTCCAGGTGCATTGGTGCAATAAACGTGGAGAGGGGAGACTCAGTGCAGGATGGGAGATGAAGGGGTGTCCTTTAGCATCTTCCGCACACCTCACCCAGGGCAGGAGGCAGGCACTCACCCTGCATCACTGGTGTTTGGCAAAGTCATGCTTGAGGCTGCTGATCCCATTTGGTAGCAGGACACGCATGGCGGTAACCCAGCAGTGAGCTGATGCTGGTCTCCAGCTCCTATGGAGGAGCTCCTTGAGAGATTGGTGTTGCTCCAGGGCAGCAGTGGGATGCAGATGGAGCTGGCAAATCCCATTGCCATAAGAGCAGGCAGCAGCACCCAGCACACTGTGCCAAACTGATGTTCAGACAGCCTCTGGTAAACAGCCCCAGAACTCCTCCTTGAGTCTGGGTCCCCTCCTGGTGCAGTCTCAGGGTGTGCGCTCATCGCCCCCTCTAGGAAATTGTTCTCTGGACTGGGACTGTGTGGAGGGAAGTCAATGCTTAGGTTGAATCCTGTACCATTGTTTTCCCAGTGCCTGGCAGGCTCCAGCTCTTCAGCAGTGCCCCGTGGCAGATCCTTGCAGGTTGCGTTCCCAGCGGTGGCAGGGAGGGGCAGCTAGGGGGTTGCTTGGTTCCTGTAAGGTAAAAAGAGGGGAAGTATCTGACCGGTCAGTTGCTCCCCATGGCTTTTCCGATCCTGGCTGGCTTTTATGGGCATTTTTAACACATTGCAGACAAGAACTCCTCTGGCAGGCTTGGGTGACAGACTCGGCCGATGACTGTGTGCATATGGCACACTGGCAGCTGGGGCACAAGGCAAACTTCTTTGCAGTGGAGCCAGGAGCTGCTGGGTAGCATGGAGAACTCAGCCACTGGCCCTATGCCAGCAGGAAGCTTCTCCCCTACTGCCATTGGCCCTGAAACAGCAGCTCAACAGACTGAGGTGACTTAGCCACCACTCCAAGAGCCGTGCCAGGAAGTCTCAGGGACAAGTCCAGGGGGGTTGTGGGGCCAGAGGGCTTGTAGCCAGAAGTGGGACAAGGACAGCAGCTGCCTCCCCACAACCTTCCCAGAGATCCTAGAAGTGTTTTGGGGCAGACAGTGGGTTCAGGTGGAGCCTAAGCACCAGCATACACAGGCATGGCCAGGATCCTGAGACCATCTGCAAGGCTCCTTTGCTGATCTCCTAAGAAAGAGAGTTCTTCCAGCAGTGGAAGATGAAACAGATTTGGTTGGTGGCCTTTGAATTCCTGATCAGACAAGCCTGATAGAGTGACAAAAGTGGTCCCCACGGTGCCCCACCTTGCCTTCTGCTTCCTGGCAGAAGCTGAGGGGCATGATGCAGTGTGAGTGGTGCACTCTGCCACCTCCTTCCATTTTGGCATGATTCTGGTGGGATTGTAATAACTGCAGGTTATGTCTGAGCCACCTGATTTTATGCCCTATAGCCCTGGGACTGTTCTGCCTGCCCAGGGAAGCAGGTACATCTCCTGGCCGGGCTGTGCCCAAGCCATTCCATGGGCAGATGATGGAGTCTCTTTCTTAACTGATGAGTGAAGACAGGAAAAGTTGTGATGCTAGGGAGGTGTCACCTCCCACTGTTGAAGAAAGTCTCCTGAAATCTAGTTCAGTGCATAATCCTTGTCATCATTCCTGATGCATTGGGCCAGGGGATGCTCCATTCCTAGAGGCATGAGGCCATCCTGGAGAAAATCCTACAGGGAGTTGGCAGTGGTGGGTGATTTGGAAACAACCAGGTGTAAAGATTGTGTGGGATGTTATTTCACCTGGGAAGGAGTGCAAGTTCCCTACATAAACCCTTGTTCCCAAGGGGATGGTGAGCATCACCTCACCACTGCCTTCAGAGGGACCAGGAAGGAGTTGTCTTCAGTGGAAGCAGTGGGTCTGACATAGCAGGAGTGTGCCAGAGCTGCTGTGCCAGTCAAGACTGAACTGGTTTGCTCTGGAGGTATTGTCCTTTGCTGGGTATGTGTAGTTTGACTATATGGATTATGGGCAAGAAATCCTACATTTAGGTGCCAGTGGAGAGTCCTGCATAGAAATAAGCCTTGTGTACTGCACTGCCATCTCCGTCTTCGCTGGCTGTTGGAAGGATGAGCTCCTGGTGGAGGCTAAGAAGGGACAGCACAACCTTGCTAAGGGACAAGTCGCCTTCCTTGCCCTACTTACAGGGTCCTGCTGTCCTAGCCAGAAGCCTGGCCCTGACACTGTGAGCATCCCACTGTTCACCTCTTGCTGAGCTACTCTGCCCGTGTGAGACCGCATTTGATTTGTCTGGAGGGCTCTGCCTTGAAAATTCCACATCCACCGTGCTGCTCCATCTGTTACCTGAGCTGCACAGTTAGCAAGGGGCTTCCTTCTCAGCTCCAGAGTGTCTTACCTGCCTGTTGAGCGCCTCTTGTTCTGCCATGTTGTTAAGCCTTCACCAATTCACTCCGTGCTTATGCCTTTGCCTATGGACTCTACTCTTCAGTCTCTCCAGGTCATTTGTTTCCTTGCAACAGCCTTACAGCCTTCCTCTCCACTGGGATAATCCTAAACCTGCTCTGTCCTGTGCTGACTCCTGCTTCTTGGTTCCATTTTGCTGCACCTTTGGCTGTGCTTCCTTGGCCTCCACCTGCCTCCTCATCTCCTTTGGGATGGTCACAAGGGTAATGTCCCTTGTATCCCCTTTGGATGACCCCCTTTATCCATTTTTTTCAGATAATCCTCATATCTATTTCTGTTGTCCTGGCTCCCACCTTGTCATCTCTGCCGTTTCCTTAAGTCTTTGTGCAACCTCATCACTTTTGAGGCAACCCTGAGGGGACAGCATTCCCAGCTGCCAACTCCTGCTCCTTCCTGGAGATGTTGTCCTCTTCTGAGCCCGGCTGCCAGTGCTGAGCTCGCAGCAGCCCTACCAGGAGCTGGGTTGCTCTGGGAAGAAACATAGCAGCAGAGGCCAACTCAGTAGCCCGGCTTACAACTTGCTTTATACAGGCATAAATTAAGGCTACCAGGCTCTAGTTTCCCTCCATTTTCTTTTGGGGAAAATCCTGGATGAACTGGGAAGAGGTCAAGTATTAAGCATCCTTGTAGCTGTCACAGCAAGGCAGGTGTTAGTGTTGATAGTGTGTGTGGCTACAGGGCACCTGAGTTCTTCTGGTCTGAAGAGAGAAAACCGCTTCCTACTCTGGCAGGGTGGAGTGTCCTCATCTCTTTCATCCTCACATTTTATTGAGTGAAGTAGCATTAATGTTTGGCTCGAGAGCCAGTTGGGGACCTTGCTTTTCATACAGGTGTGCATTTTGGTTCCTTAAAAAAACATGATTCCAGCATTTCGTGTGCACGGAGGGAGTATTGTTTGTGCTT
Source organism: Semnornis frantzii (assembly GCA_013399775.1). Taxonomy (NCBI): domain Eukaryota; kingdom Metazoa; phylum Chordata; class Aves; order Piciformes; family Ramphastidae; genus Semnornis; species Semnornis frantzii. The sequence continues at coordinate 57,042 of VWYK01076662.1, forward strand.
GAGGGAGTCACTACTGTGGCTGTGTAATTGGAAAGGGAGTTGTAGGAGCCTAGATAAATTGTAGAGAGAGGGCATGTCACAGATCCACTCTTGAGGAATCCTAAGGTGGGCTTCAAGAAGTCAACTTGGGATCTCTTGGAGACTGGACTGGAGCCCTGAGGGTTTTAGACTGGTTAGAGACCTTGTATCAGTTTAGTGAAGGTCTCTTTGCTCTAAGATCCTCTGAGTTGTCCCCTTCTGCATGAAACAGTGGAGAGACAACAGGATACATCCCAAAATCCTGCAGATTTTGGAGATGCCAATCTCCAGGTGTTGCAGTAACCTAAAATAACAAACTGAACTGAAGAGTGGCTGATGGGCTTGTGGTTGGTAGAGCAAGGGACAGAGTGGTGAGGAGGGTTCTTGTCTGCGTTATTGCTGAAAATGTGATATGAGCCACCCCTGCCTTGGTGCTAAAAACAACGCAGCTTGTTTTTATTTAATGCAGTTTAGATCTGTGTGTGTTAGTGTTTCACCTGCCTGTGAGTGGGAACTCCAGACTCCAAGCGCCTTGGAAGCCCGCCTGTGTCCCTGTGGCACAGGGCTCATGAATGTGGTTCCTCCTCTCTAGGAGGAGGGCCTCTGACAAAGTTCAGGCTTGAAGGCATTGACGTGGGATGGGTAAGGCTGAGGTTCGTGTTTCTGCCACTGTGGTACCATGGGTGACCTGGGTCTCTACAGCACCTGCTCCTGCAGGCTTTCCCTGGAAAATAAAAACAATTCACATGGGGGTTTCTCCCTCTCTTGCTTCATAGCATTCTGCCAGCATGGAGGTGGTTCTCCAGGTGGCCTTGCTATGAACACTGGGAAGAAGGGTGACGCTGGCTCTTTTGGTTTTGGATTCTGCCTAGTGATGGTATTTGGTTGGGAAATAAATATTTCTGATCAGCTTGGTGCTTTCCCAGGGGTGAAGGAGTTCAGGAGCAAACAGCATTTTTGTAAGGTCATGACTGATGTGTCTGTAGAGCTCATCCTTGGAGAACGGAGTCCCAGAAGGATAAGATCCTGCTGGAGGATGTCTGAGCAAACCATGCCTGGGATGATGTGGCAGGGTGAAGGTATTTGAGACAGGGAGGAAGAGGAGGATCATTGGGTCAGGGAGGAACAGGAGAATAATCAGGGCAAGGAGGAGAAAGAGGATGAAAGTCAGGGCAGGGAGGAGGAGGATGATAATCAGGATGGTTGCGCAGTTAAGTAAAAGCTGTCAGTGATTTGGAAAGGAGAAAGAAAGAAAGGAGAAAACCCTCTGAAGAGACACTCTATTTCTCACCCGGCTTGTAATCAGCCGCCCCCTCTGCCAGCGAGCAGCTGGCGGGCAGGCGGGCAGGGAGGGGGTGGCAAGAAGGGTCCAGCTGCTCCTCGGCCTGGCCCTCCGAGAGTTCCTGCATGGGCTGGGGCATGGCCCAGGGTGGGTACATGCTCCCATCACGATCCTTGGCAGGCTGAGTATTTTGAGACCTCTGCAAGTGTGCTGCCGGGGGGAGGTGGGGTGAAGAAGAGGAGGAGGGGGAGTTGTCTGAAATGCCAGAGTTTCATCTCCCACTCCCCCTGCCCTTGCCTTTCTGAAAGGAGCTGCTCGAGCTGTCGGCTCTGGATTATATTAATTAGTAGTGAAATGCTACGCCTGCTTGTGGGGCCGTGCTGCCAGGAGGAGCTGGAGACTTGACAGGTCCACACAAAGTGACTGCTAGGCTCCCCAAAACCCCTTGCTCCAGCCCCAAATGAACACACCAAACAAGGCTGAGCTGGGGAAGCAAGTCTCATTCTTGTGCCTGGGCAACTGCTCAACACAGAACTAAGCCCTCTTGGCCCTGGCAGGTGGGGGACTGTTGTGGCAGGGAAAGCAGCACTGTGGTTTTAGGATGGGAGCCACTGCTTCTCACTGGGCCTCCATGTCTTTGAGCAACGTGAGTCAGTCCAGGCTGCTGGGCCCACGTAGTGGGTGGCTGCTGGGGTCAGGGGTAAGGGTGCAACCCTGACCCATATCACCTGCTGTCTTTCAGGAGAGAAAGCTGTGTGCCCACCCTCGGATCGAGATCTATAAGGAGGACCGCATCTACTTTGTGTGTCCCCTTGCCCGCCAAGGGGACTTCTACGTGCCTGAAATGAAAGAACTGGAGAGGAAGAGCAGGGCTATGGAGGCTGAGGATGCCCAGACAGACATCACAGGTATCTGCGGCTTGCACAAGAGCTCTGTCTTTAATCAGCATCAGTCCTCCTAAAGGTGGGAGCCCTGGTGTTCCCAGTGCTGCTACTTGAGCAAGCAGAGAAAGGTCAACCTGCATCCGCCTGGTGCCCAGCCACTGAATTTCAGCATACCTCTTTCCCTCATCCTGGACTGAGATAGGATCTCATCCCTGAGGTGTCACACCGTGCCTCAGGGAGCACTTGGCCACCCCTGCAGTATCAGCCTGAGGGCCAAGCTGCCACTGAGCTGCTGGCTGACTGTTGTCGGAGCAGAGCTGGATCTCACAGCTTTTGGTTGCAGCTGGGCTTGTTTTTCTCCTTGTCACATACATCTTCTTTGATCTCATCTTCATCTGTTACATGTTGGGATTGTGATGAGCTTAAATACCAGGTTGCTGTAGCTGGTGGTGGAGTTGCCTGATAGCATCTGCTCAGCAAGATCTGTTGGAACCTGAATGTATTCATACAGGAAGGGACCACAATGGCTGTAGGCGCAGAACAGCAGTGCTATAGTAACCCGAAGTGCTGGCTGCCGTGGCGGCCCACGTGCTCACATGGCTGCGAGGCAGGAGCCGGCCAGCCGCATTCCTGGTGCTGGGCCGTGCGGCCACGCTGGCCGCTGCCGCATCCACCTCCTCCTTCCCCGACGGTCGCCCACGCTTGTGTAACGGGCATGAAAAAAGCTTGACAGCTCCCTCACCTCCCAGGGAGTCTGACCATTTGTTCTAGCACATCCTCAGGTTTGGGTTACATTAATTCTTAATGGCATGTGGCATAACAGCAAGCCGGGGAATTGCTTTCTGGGAGCTCTGTACATTTAGCGCTGCAGCGGAGCCTAAGTGCAACAGCTCCCCAGCACTTCTAGGTCCTGTGCTCCTGCAGTGCTCGCATGGTGCTTTGCCTGCTTCTCTGCCCAGCGTTGGGGCAGCTGCTTGAGTGCTGGCCCAGGTTGGCCAAAGGCACTTCTCAACCCATGACACCGTCCCATGGCTGCCATGGTGGTTTTAAAGAGGGACAGGCAGGACTCATGTTAGCAAAAGCTGCTTCAGCTCGGCGATTTAGTGGCTGCAGTGCTCCTTTTGGTCTTGCTCGGGGTGCATGATCCCACAGCACAGGCAGGGGATCCTCGGTGCAGCCACTGCCCTGTAGTTTGCTTGTCTAAGTGCTTTCCTGGGACACCACTGTCAGCACCCCCACAGTGGGAGAGTCCCATGCCCTGCTGAAAGAAGGGCTGGAAAGGTCCACCCAGTTTTAGACAGCAAATGATGTTGGACTTCCTCATGTGGGAGACTCTGGGCCAGAATCTCTGGCAGCAGCACCTCCATCATCCCTCCCCTTCCAGACGTGTAGATGAATTTTTGTCAGTGCAGTGTGATGTGTCATCTGCTGAGTCTTCACAAAACCAGCTTAAAATAATAATAGCTGTGAGAGGTTGGCCTTGCTTCTGAGACTAAGGAGTTGAACTGGAATGTTGCACTGTGATTGCCATTGCTACTGGGCACAGTGACAGAACCAGGTCTGGCAGGGCATCACATCCTTGCTCCAGGTTTTGGAGAGGGCTGAGGATGTGGCAAACTTTCAGATTGTTTGTGCTGCTCTTGCTTGAGGGTCTTGGAGGACCTCCTGCCTCCCCATGATGTTGCAGTGCCCCAGGCCAGCACAATTGCTGTCAGATGGGAGGAGGTACTGGGCTTGTGCAGAGGGAAGCAGTGCCCAGTGAGCAGCCTTGTCCCACCACTGCTGGCCTGCTACTGCTCCGTTTGTTGCCAGTGGTGCTGCCCCAGTCATAGCCATTGAGTGTCTGTCAGGCTACCCCTGGTTCAGCATCAGGGTCAAAGTTGGGAGGTGAGGTCAGAGTTGGACTCTGCATCTCACTGCCAAAGTCCTGCATGGGTTTTCTGAGCCCCAGCGTGAGAGGTCACACTGGAGGGGACACTCACCACCCACCAGCTCAGTCCTCTGCCCAGCTGCTTGCTGGAGATGCCTTGAAGCAGACGTATTGAACGAGATGCCTTGAAGGAGATACCTTGAAGATGACACCTTGAACGCAACACTGGTCCTCTTTTTCCAAGTATTTTCTGTGCAACCACCTTTGAGTTAGTGGAAGAGAAAACCCCAGTCTCTTTTCCCATCCTCTTTACTCTCTTCTTCCCTGGGGAGCTGCCTGGGGAGCTGCTCAGGGAGCAAGATTAGCTTAGCAACAGGCCCTGCAATAGTCACGATGGCCAGAAGATCTTCATGGTGCAGCAGATCTTGGGGTGTCTGTGGCAGCTTTCAAGCTTTCCTGTGCTGACTAGAGGGTGAGCACAGCCATGTCAAGGTGTTAAAGGTGTTCAAGGCTAGGTTGATAGAGGCCTTGAGCGACCTTCTAGTGGGAGGTGTCCATGTCTATGACAGGGCATTGGAACTAGGTAGTCTTTGAGGTACTTCCAACCTAAACCATTCTATGATTCTACGTCCCCATCTGCTTTTTAGAGCAATCCCCCCTCAATGCCATTTGCATGGATTTGGGTTATTTCTTGATTCATCTCAGCTCTGCCAATGTTGCCAGTAGTTCTGCCAGTCCTGCCTGACTAGCAGTGAGAGATGTGCCTTGGGAGGGTGGGAGAGGGTGGTGGTCTCTTCTGGTGGCACTTAGCTCCCCTGGCCATGGCTGAGCTGCATAAATCCAGATGTGGGGCTCTGACAGTGCTGTCTCACAGGGTGATCAAGGGGACTGGGTAGGTGCCGAGCCCCTTCTCCTCAATCTGAGGCAGTTTAGAATGGTCTACATGCAGCAGCTTTGGGCTCTCACTCCTGTTGTGGCAGCAAAGGAGGCCACTCTCTCAAAATTCTGAAATAACAGCACTGAGTGAGTGATTTCCGAGCAAACATCTGCTTTAGTAATGCTCTGCTTGGCTGCAGCACCTATAGATCATGGCTCGTGAAACACCCCAGCAGCAGCAGAATTACACTTCCTCAAATTAAGGACTCCCCAGTGGAAGGTGCTGCCCTTTCTCCTTGCCTGGTGCCAAGTGATACCAAGCAATTTAGATGTGTAAGAAAAGCTCGGATTTGATTTCTTGAGCCTCCTGACCGTGGAGTGCATCTCTCCCACTAGGCTGCCATTTGCTGTCCTTACTGCTGAGCTCACCCTGCAAGATGCTGCGTGCTTATGGCTCCAAGAGAAACCAGTGGCCACAGAGGCTGTAGGATGTCGTCCAGGGTCTCTGTTTTCTGCTGCTGCTCTGTGTGGAGCAGGGTACTGGCAGCTCTGCTGAGGACAAACGTGCTTGGAACACAAGGAAGGGCCGGGGGCTGTATCTGCCTTTGCACCAATTCCATCCCTTCTTTGCCATCGTCAGGGTCATCAGAAAGACAGGAAACATTTTTGGAAGGTTGCTGAGGCTGACAGGTCTCCAGGGGGCCAGTGTCAATCGTGATTAGTTGTTTTGTACTTAATTATTTTCTGGGGCTTTGGCACGGTGCTCAGCGGGCCCTGGCTCCCGTCTGGCTCTCGGCAGCATGCTGTCCAGTGTAACCCTGCCGCGGCACACGGGAGGTGAAAGCTGGCGGAGGCAGCTTCTCCACACGGGCTCGCTGCCGTGGACGCAGATGGTTTCCAAGCATGTGGCTCTACCCAGAGTCTCAGGTGCCCATTTGCCTGTAGTGAGTCTATCCAGCAGCATCCGGGTGCAAGCAATGGTATCCTCCGCCGAGCCCCAGTGCCACAGGGGGCACCTCTGTTGTTGTGCTCTCCCTCATTGCTGCTTGTGTCTGTCCTCTGAGGAGCTCTGTCTGTTCTGCTTGCCTGTAACATCCCAAGAGGGATCCCAGCGTGCAGCTCTTGCTGTGCCTTCCTGCTGGTCTGCCTGCCCCAGCCCCTCTCCTGCAGGCTTTGGCAGGCACACAGGAGCTGTGCCTCTCCTGGCAGCACACTGATCTATTATTTAGTGGCAAGTGCAATGAATATTTGATCACATGGGGGGAAAGAGAGGTACTCCCAGTGCACAAGGAGGGGAATGATGCTTGGGCATCAGTGTCACACTGGGGCAATGCAGGAAGTGACCTGGTCCTCCTTCTGAGGCGAATCTGGGGTTGCTGGTAGCCAAGGCGGCACAAGACTGAGCTCCTTAGGGAAGCTGGCTTGGCTCCTCAACAGCAGCATGGAATGAGTGGTTTCTGTTGCACCCATCCCCCAAACGATCTCTTCGTATCAACTGCTTAGCTTCCCTGCTTCCTAGGTGTCCCTGGCCTTTGGGGAACTCCTCAACACCTCAGTGAGGCTGTGCCTCTTTTTCCAAAAGTAAAACTTACTGGGTTCCCCATCCCTGCTGAGTGAAGATGCAGTGGGATGGCTACAGCATCCTTGGGGTAACAATACTGGAGGCAGGTTCCCACAGGATGACCATCACCTTCCTGCACACACCAGAAGGAAAAACCACTCTGGATCCAGGTGCTGGGCTGGCTCCAGTGCAGGGTTTGGCTTTGGGAAGTGGGATGCAGGGCATGGGCAGTGGCTCACTATGGGACTGAGCAAGATGGCCAGGACAAGATGGAGAAAGATCAATGCTTTCAAGGTGAGCTGAACCACTACTTGCCTACAAGGCTTTGGTTTCCCTCTAAGAGCTCTGCCACACTCCCTATCTGGCCTCTCTGCTCTGTGCTGGGACAGCTGGGAGTTCTTGCCACGTCCCCATGCTAGAGCTGACCCCACACCATCCAGCCAGTCTGGCTGACAGTGCCAGAGCCAGCCTTGTCCTGCATGGAGGAGAAGGAGGCTGCTGAAAGGGGCAAGTTTGCCAGCTGAGGCTGCTCAAACATGATCAGAAGTGACAGAGTGGTGAAAAAGTGCCTGGCTGAAAGGAACAGGACTGGAGTTACTGTCACACTTGGAGCAAAGGAGAGGGAAGTGGCTGCAGGGGTGAGGACAGGATGCTTTCCTGCACTGCTGGCTCGAAGCAGCCCGTGAGTCAGTTTCAGCCCCATCTTTCCTTTCCCAAGCTGCTGCTCCTTTTCTGTGTAGCATGGGGTTATGCGATAGCTTCCCAGCTGAAGCAGACCGTAGGGTAACAGGGGAGGAGTGCTGCACAGGCAAGGTCTGGCTTGGGTGTCAGAGTCACTCTTGTTCTGGGTTTCAGAGGAGTGTGAGATGGTCACAAATGACATGAACTGTCATGAAACCATGATGGGAATGTGTCCATATCACCTCAGGCCACCAGTGTGGCCTAATTTGACTTTTGGGTTTTTTGAGAGATCTCTGCTAGAGATCTTGCAAACCCATAGTTGCCTTCAAGACCTGGGGACCATGCACTCCCCTCTGTCCCCCTACAGGTTTCAATTTTCCCAAAGTCTCCCTTCTGACCCTGCCAAGGTCCTGCAGGTGGGACAGCAGCTCCTGCCTTTCTGCTACCCACTCAGTGACCACCATCCCCTTTGGCAAGTGCCTCACCAGCAGAGTGCAGAACATCCTTTTTAACTTAGAGCAAATGTAGTTTCCGTGTCGAGGTGCTCGCTGATGCTGCAGCAAAGGCAGCGCATGTCAGTGGGCAATGATTCTTTTCTCCTTCTCATGGCAGGGGGGTGTGTGTGTGTGTGTCACTAGACATTGCTTGGGTAGGCAACCCAGGGCCTGGCTTGTGCCAGCTGCCAAAAGGGCTGCATGGAATGGCTAAGACAAGGGGTTGGAGGCTCAGAGTCCTCTCTGGATGCCCAATGGGCAGAATGAAACCAATATGCCATCCAGAGGAGATGAAGCAGTGGCTCCACTGTCTCTGTGGGTCTTTCCTGACTGCTCCTTGTCCTGCTACCACTGCTCAGTCCTCTCCAAAAAGCTGTCACTCAAGAAGGCAGGACTGTAGGATGATGTGTCTCAGAAGGCAGAGAAATGCCATTTGCAAGCAGTTATGCTGGCAACTGTCCAAGCCAGGAAGAAAAACAGCAAGAAAGAGGAATGGAAGGATGTTTGGAAGAAAAGTTCTCTCCTGGTGGGTCTCCTCCAGGAGATAAGTGGCTGCTATGCAGCTGAAGGAAGGCAGGCATCCCAGCCCTGGGCACAACAACTGCGGGAGCCTGGGAAGGCTGGAGGTGCCCAGGGTGCAAGCTTGGAGCAACCCAGTGTTGGTGGCTGGAAAAGGAGCTGTACTGGCAGGAGGCAGCCTGGAGGAGCAAGCTCTTCTCCCCTGCCCAGGGGTCTTTCTATGATGTCACTGTCCTCTTTGCCACTTCCCTGCCCCACTGCTGGCTGGTTGTATCCCTCCACCAGTGCCACTGCCCAGCAGGGCTGCTCTGGTTTCTCTCCTGGTGGAACCAGCATCCCTATCAGGAGTGTCCAGCCCAGCACGGATGGAACTGGAGGTGCTGGGAAGTGGCTGAGCCCAGCACATTTCCCACCAGTGCAAAGCAAGCAGGAAGGGAAGGGAGCGTGGAGGATTGTGATGGAGGAGCCCACCTAGTGTTGGCTGCTGCTGTCATAATCAGCATGGATCTATGATGTCATATTTAACCACGTGGATGTGTGGTGTCATAATTAACAATGATTAATGTTTTACAGGAGGGTTTTGTCTCCTGGCTGGTTGCTCTGGCAACAGCACTGAGCTACTGGTCTCAATCTGACACACTTGTCTCATTGTCGACTCCTTAATTGTGTTCTCACCCGAGCTAATGAGGCAGAGATCCAGGGAGGGCAGGGAGTGGGCCAAGGGGTCTGCCTGGGATGGCAGGGACAGCCCCTGGCAGGGGGGCTCAGCCATGAGAGGGGCTGTGGGCTGGCAGCTGGGTGGCATGGAGGTGCGCTAAGCAAGCTTGGAAGGGGCTCTCCCCATCCTCTGGCACCCCAAGTCCAATCTGCTGTTGCCCTGCGTGCACTTGCACTGCTGATGGAGCTGACAGCAGCATGGGAACCACACAGGGAGCAAGAGCAGGTTTTGTGAGTCCTGAAGGCAGAGTTAGGATGCCCTAGCGTGAGGATGCACCTATGCCCACCTCTAATGGCAGCAAAACCAAGGACCTGCCCATGTGCCACCTTCTCCTTGGGTGTTTAAGCAGTGCTGTCGCTTCCCAGCACCCTCGCAGCACAACATCTTGTACCTTGCCTCATTCCTGGAGGTGTTCTGGGGGCAAGGTTGTCCCCCAGCTCCCAGGCTGCCCATTTAAGAAAGGGCTTGCTAGGTTATTGGTGTGTGCATGGAGAGCAGCAATGGAGGCAGGACACAGCCAGGAGGAAGCTGAGGGTTGCCCTGAGAAGCTTCAGGATCCCCTAATTTCAGGTTGCTGCTTGAGTCCAGCTCATGCTTGTCTTGGCCGAGTCCCTTCTCAAAGGCACAGGAGGTGGCAAGAGGTAGGAGCTCGACTCCACAGTGTCCCAACATCTCTGAGGTTTCTGGTGGCTTTGAAGGCTGTGGCACCCCACCCCCTCCTTCCTGCAGCATTCACTCCCTCCTCTTCTCTCTCCACCCCAGGGGCTGACACCATGAGCGAGACAAGCTCCATCAGCATAGAGGCCACAACTGACAGTAGAGACACCTCGGTGGCAACCTCTGTCCTGTTGCCCTTCCCAGCCAGCCGTGGCCGGGAGGAGGTGGACAACCGCAGCGAGCACAGCTACAGTGAGTCAGGAGCCAGTGGCTCCTCCTTTGAGGAGCTGGACCTGGAGGTCACTGGGGACACAGAGGGAGCCTCAGCCCTGCTGCCCAGCGTGGGCTACGTGGGCAACCAAGAGGTCACAGACAAGTGGACCAAGGAGCCCATCGCTGCTGAGAGAGGAGAGGAGTGAAGTGGAGACCTGGCTGCCTCACCTCCTGATGTGCTCTGAGTTGCTGGGAGCTGATCTGCCCTCCCACCTCCTTACTCTCCAGCCAAGAGATTTTGGTCACTGATTCCCCATGGCACCCACTCTCCCTCTTTGCAGAGCAGGTGTTTGACTGTTTCAGGGGCCCCAGGAGGTGGGAGGTGTCCTGCAGCACTCAGTGGTGCAGGGCAGGTGTAGGCTAGGGGGGAAGCAAAATGCATTTGCTGTTTGTGTGTCTTTAGATGCTTCGCAAATTCCTTGCAGGTGTCTCGGGAGGGTGGTGGTGGATCACAGAGGTGTTCCTCTGCATCTCTGCGGGTGCCCCCATCACCCACAGCTTCTCTGCTGCACCACCACGTGTTTTCTGGCACCAAAGAGCCATGAGTAGGGTCACTTGGATTTGTTTCCCTCTTCCCTTTACTGAAAAATGGAGACATCCTGTGTAAACCTGGTCCTCCTGGCACTGCCACGGGCGCTTTTGGGGTCTGTAATAAAATGGATGCTTTTCCTCACTGGTGGCCGGTGGCATTGCTGACTGCCTTGTGGCTGATGGCGGTGTCCTGCTCTGTGGTGGGGAGCCAGCTGCAGGTGGAGGCTGCTGGTGGGTTACCCCTCTGATGGAGCTGGAGAGCTGCCTGAGGGCTCTACGTCCCTACTGCTCATGCTTGCTGCCTCCCTGGGCAATCTAAGGGGCGCAGAGGGATATCCCTGGCTTCTGCAAGCTGCAGAAGGAGCAGGGAAAGGTCTCAGCCATCTTGCCGAGCTGGGCTGGTAGGAGGCAGCATCCCTTCTCCTCTTGGGAATCTGCTGAAAATAAAACCAGTAAAGCCAGGTTCATGGACTGCTGGTGGGTCTGGCACCACTGTGGTCCTCCTGTGGCAGGGGATCCAGCCTGCCTGTGCAATGGCTCCCTGACATCTCATCTGCTGGGTCCTAGAGCTTTGGGGTGCAGGCGGGGAATCCCCAGTTCCTTGTCCCCCAACTTGGAGATGAGAGAGCAGCCTGGACATCACTATCATGGTGTCTCAGGGCAGTGTCAGGTGCTGGAGCACGTTGCCTGGCAGAGCTCAGCCCTTACCCTGCCCCAGTGCCCCAAATGCCTCTGGTAGCCATGGGCTTGTTTTCCAGCAGTCAGATAGCATGGAGAAGGGGTGCAAAGGACTGGCTGTCTCTCCATGGTGGGGACATGTCCTTCCTGGCTTGGAAAGGTCATTAATCCTCTGCTAGTGATTGACATGAGATTGTTCATAAATATTTTGTGCTCTGGGTGCTAAAATATTAAACTCCTCCAGCCCACGTGGAAAAATATTGCTCTTCCCAGTGTTTATCTTTGTTACTGGTTATTACAAAACTGCCAAGCCCCCTGAAATATTTATATCTAGCCGAGGCTCTGGTGGAGTTTGAACCAGGCAGCAGATCCTGACACTGCTTGCCCCTTAACCCCACCGAAGATGGAAGTCAGGGAGTTTTTGCTATCAGCCTTCTGCTGTCAGCAGCACTGAAGCAGCAGCCAGGAGGATGCAGCTGGTGCCAGTGTACATACAAGGTCCATGCCAGGTCCTGTTTGCCAGAAGGAAAGTGGGGCCTTTGTAGTGCCAGCATCCTTTGGCATGGCACATCTCCAGCCCTCCCTAGATTTCTATCCCCCACGAGCCCTCTGCAGCAAGGTGCCCTCAACCCAGGTCGCCTCTTCTTCCGGGAGCCCTGTTCTGTCTGGGCTAACAGTCCTGAAAGGAGGCAGACCAGTCCTGGTGCTGTAAGACCCCAGGGGAGACCTTGCTATGGAAATCCCTCAGGGGATCCCTCCAGTCAGAGTGGGTCTGACTTTTGTTGCAGTGCCCTGACCTGCAGCCTGCAAGCACAGCACCTAGCACTGGAGAAACTGAGGCATAGGGCAATGAGGTGGTTACTCTAGGTGATACCCCAGAGGCATGTCAGGTCCCTGCCAATCCCTGGGCCCATCCTCTGTCCTGTTCATTGAACTCTCCAGGACAGCGAGACTGCCAGCACAGGACTGATGGGGACACAGGATGGCAGGATCCTGATAGGTCAGATGGCTCCAGAAAGGGTTTGGGCAAGTGGTGGAGACCTGGAACATGAAGTCCAGCCTCTGCCTTTAGAGGAGGCAGATCAAGAAGCATCATCTGAAGCCTTTCCCCAGTCTTGTTGATTGGGCTGGTGGTGAGTATCAAGGCTGTGTGCAGCGCAGGGGTAATGGGGCAATGCTGGGTGCCCCGAGAGCTTGAGGAGCAAGGGCAGGCTGGCTGGGGGGGCTGTGCCAGCTGGGGGCGTGACCCTCTCTGGCACTCAGCTGCAGACTTGGGCCAGGGGGGCAGACACAGCTGTGCCCTGCCAGATTTGCCAGGGTGCTGAGCTGGGCCTGCCTGCTCTGGCTGTGTCCTGCCTCTGCCAAACTGGATCTGGCCATCCCTTACCTGCATTTGTCTGTCTCCTGGCTGTGTCCTGTCCTGTCTGTACCCTATCTTCTCTGGCTGTGTGCTGTCTGGACCCTAGCTTTTCTGGCCATGTCCCACCTGCGTCCTGCCTTGCCTGGTCATGTCCTGCTTTCCCTGGCTGTGTCCTGCCTGGATGCTGCCGCGTCCTCCCCT